>CAMOHE010050839.1:0-34896 GCA_946598075.1 Artocarpus hirsutus | reverse complement strand
TCACAAATCACGAACACTAGCTTTGGGTTCTCTCAATTGATTGGAAGGAGAGTCACCATGATGAAGAGCTATACGTGTGAGCCCACACTCACTCCGATCGTAGATAGAGAATAGCAAAGAAGACCAGTTGGTTGAGGCTCTTCTCGAACGTTACTTCTCTACATAGACTTCGGGAGCTTTTCGGCTTATACAAGGTCAGTAAGATCAGGTTAATTTATACATATAGCATGTCAAACTTGTGTTTTGGAAAATACTCTGATTTAAAATTTTAAAATTCTACTGCGTATTATTTTTCCAACATTGAGTTTGTCTTGGAATTTGATGCACTTCTCACGCTCTGACGCTACTGCAGAGGGAGCAAACCTAGCTAATTCATTAAACTTCGCTTTGTATTCCCGTACTGACATATCGCCCTGTTGCAACCTATTGAATTCTACCGCCTTTTGATCCCTGTATCCCTGCAAAAAATAGCGATCATAGAACAGCTCCTCGAACCTATCCCAACTGATGTTACCATTGTTCTCTAAACGTTTAGCTTGCTTCCACCAAGTATTAGCACCACCTTCAAACTTATATGCTGTAAATTCCACACGATACTCCGCTAGCACATCGAGAGCATCCAGATGCTTCACGATTGAATCTAACCAATATTCTACCACCTGCAGGTCCCCATTTCCATCAAAAGTTAGTACAGACGCACGTCGAAATTCCTTAAAATACGAATGTGGGTGACTAGCCTCGGAATCGTCAGGTCTTGCCCTTGCTGCCATCTATCAGAATGCAGCAAACATGGCCCTCATCATGCCCTCATCATTTCCAAACTCGGCATCAGCTGTTGAGCGTTGTCTAGGTGCCATTCTGTCACTTTTGAAAACAAAATTTAGACTGTCAGTGGTATTTCATTGTCATACCAATGTGTGCACAATTCCCAAGGTTCATAACCTTGAGCTCTGACACCATTCTGTCACACCTGGGAGTACAGGAGGTGACGTGGTGGATTAATTAAGTTAATTAAATAAGGATTTAGTTAAAAATAGGGTTTTTGAATTTAATTTATAAATAAAAATGTGATAATTTTAAAATCATTTATTTAAAACAAGCAGTTATAATATTCAAACAAATAAAATAATAAAATAAAATAAGCATTAAGGAAACAATAAAATTGTAGGATGAGGCGAGAATGGGTCCCACAGACCCACATTTTGTGCACACACACAGCATTGACAATATTACGATACAACCACAGTCCAAGAGAAAAGAGAAAGTTAAGAATTTACATGCCTTGTCATGCTATAATACAACCTACCAAAATCGTCTACTGGTCGCAAGTCCGGACAGCAGACTCTTCTCCGATCCTAAGTTGATATCCACCTTTAGGTAAGATTTTAAAACAAATAAAACGTGAGCAAAAGGCTCAGTAGGACTATAATTTTGAAAATATTTAACTTTAAAAGAAACTTCATTAATCAAATAAATACATAGAAAACGAACTAGAACAAATAAATAAATAAATAAATAAATAAATAATTAATAAAAGCTTTATCTTACCAAAAAAGTTTAAATAGGTCGACTAGAAAAATACCATTTTCTTTTCCTGAGTTAACTATATGTAATTCACCACCGTAGTGGCCCAATTGGGTTTCGGGACTTGCCCCCAAGGTCGCATACTACACGACCCAATCTCTGATATGGCATCATGCCCCAAATATATATATATATATTTTTTCATGATTATCAAAATCTCTTTTTACCAAATATGATCATTTACATTCATTATGAGGTTTATTATAAAAAATCACTTCAATTCTACCATTTATGAAATCAGTAAATAAAGAGCCTTTTTCAACCAATCATTGAAAACATTTTTGTTAAAAAAAATTCACTTGAGGCCAAAACATTTGAAACTAGCTACCAAAGAAGGGGTACAAGTCCTACCTCGATACTCGTGTTGATGTCCCACACTGTAATCCCGGTTTGCTATATGTTAGCTCCATGGATCCACGCACAACCTTAAATGAAAACTAGGTTTTTAGTATCTAACTCGAGATATCCTAGGTTATTAAATCATCTCATGGTATCCTAGTGTGCCATTTAGGTTTATGAAATCATTTTATAAAGTCAGAATTACAATCAGGGTTCAAAATAGTAAAAACTGGTGAAAATCATAAAATTTTACCATGCCGGTCGGCCTGCCAGTTGCCCTGGTTTGGTCGGCCGAACTGCACAGTTCGGCCTGTTGGAGGTCCAAGTCCGGTCGGCCAAACTTTTCCAGGTTCAGCTTGTCGGTCGGATGAATTTGGCCTGCCGAACATATGAATCGGGCCTGTCGAACATGAAGTTCGGCCTATCGATCTGAAAAAATTCTAGAATTTTCTAAGCACGGGTCTCGGCCTCCCCGAGCCCAAATCTTTAATTTCAACCTGTTTTCTCAATTCTCAGGCATGGGTAATACTCATAATCAATAGAAAAACATAATAGATTACTTTTCAATGCATCAAAATAAGTTTTAAACAAGATTTTTGAAAAAAATCTAAAAATGAGAAAAATTTGAGAAAAATGAAAAATTTTGATTCAAATTCGTTTTCGATGAAACAAAGTTTGTATTCTAGCTAATCTAAGTTCATCTAACCTAGATTGAAGGTTTTCTAAGTTTAGAAATGCTTAGATTTCAAAATGCAAGAAAATTTGAAAAATTGAAAAAGTTTTGAAATTTAGAAACTAACCTTGAATCGAGTTTGTGGTTGCTATATCTCGTTCCCGAGCCTTCAATCCACAATCTTGAAGCTTAAAATTGAATTTTGGTTTAAAATTTTTGAGAGAGAATGAGAGAGAGAGAGTGAAACCGAGAGAGAGGAAGAGAGGGCGAGAGAGGAGAGAAAGAAAATGAGGAAGAGAGAGAGAAGTGAGATATAAATAGAGAGAGAGAGAAAATTAGTTGCACAAAACCATGTGCAACAACAACACACTGTTTTTAAATAAAAGCTGCTTGGTATTTAACAAATCATTTTATTAAAATTTAAAATAACAATTAAAATTAATCAAGAGTAATTAAAATTTTTAAAACAATTAAATAACACCAAATTTAGAAATTTCACAAAATAATCAAGTTAGGTTTAAAATATTCGTTATGGCACACTAATCCATCATTTTACATTCTAATGACATTTAATAAATTTCGGGGTGTTAAAGGCTTCCACACCAATGGAAAGACAAGTGGGTGTCAAACTACAAGAATGAATTAACCACACACTTTTTTGGATTTGCTATGTACTCAACTCATGAGATGGCAGAGCTCTTTTTTCAGAGAAAGAACTTTTAGTTTTTCTCTCTAAGTATTCTGCAAAAGTTACATAAAAAATAGATCTATGAAGATAACTGTTATCTCTATCTTTTTATATCTGAGTAGTTAGTTATTTTTCAATTAATTTTAAATTTAAAACAACCACCATATTAGATATATAGGGAAGAGATATACTCTACATTCCTTGTCCTTTTTTTTAAATTAACATTTATAGTTTTTCATATATAATATATATATATATGCTTATATGTTTAAAGACAAAAACGTAAGCTAACACGTTTATGAAATATACACATATTAATAACAAAATCTTATATATATATATTAAAATAAAAAAAAAACTCATTTATTTAAGAATAGATTTTAAATATAATTGATTAATTAATTAACTAATGCTTAGTTAAATGTGACAACATTTATCACATTGTATTATATATCACAGGGAGCATTTTTCTGTATCATATTAATATCTTAAGTGTGAAATAATTAATTCAAAATTCAATAATTCTAAATTAAATATGTATAATTCATTTCATGCATTAAATCCAATATAGTGTTATAGAGGTGGCATTAGGGACCTATGAACCTAGAACCCAAGCTCACTCAATAAATTTGACAATTAAACAAACTCTTTAAATAATGTGCCAAATTTATTAGTTTTAGTGTTATTCCACTAAAAACTTGAAATTGAACTCTTGAGACTATAGTGAAATTAATCAAAGAAAATTAGTGAGTAGTCTATTGATATAATCATTACATATAAGTCAGTCCTCCATAAATAGTTCATAATAAAAGTTAGGTTCAATTTCTATTTACCTCTCTTATTACATCCTTATTCTTGAGCTCCAATAACATTCTAATAAACAGTTAATTTACAATCTTATTATGAACAAGTGCTCTACTGTTTAAACCTCAAATTATTACTTAAGAGAGTTATTTTTCTAACTTCCATAAGGAAGGAATAGATTTCCTATTTGTATAATTTTATTCCTAGCCATTTATTACATTATGTTTCAAGATGCTAAGTTATGTCTATGTTTAGACAAATTTGACCTGTAAGTCAAAAAATATATTGTAATTAATAAAGTTATAATAAATACCCAAGATTAAGACTGTCAAATATATGATCATCATAGTGATAATTTGAATACTCTATTTGTGACAGATGATTATTAGAGATTCATAATTTATTTGGTCTAGTGCTATATAATCTCATTATATAAAGTACCTCCAATCCAATATCTCTATATTAATAACCCGAATTAGACTATTTCATTCTAAATAAGATTGGACCATACTTGTAATATCTAATCAAAGATCCAAAACTTTAATTAATTATTATGGACTATTTAGATTATTATCTATAAATTTTATCCCTTAGCATATAACACTTATATGCTAAATTTATAAGTACATCAATAATCATAGAATTTTCTTGATGTTTATAAATGTATTCATAATACATATGAGCAACTACAATAATTATAAATGTCACTTTATTTATTTCTTAATAATATATACAATGTCACATCTTATAAGGCACAAAAACTAACACTGGATTCTTGTCCTTGGTGGAGGCAATAAGCATAGCCCCTACACGGAGAGTCACACCGCTATTTTGGATGGGATGCTTCTCATCTCTTTCGCGAGTGTAGAAATTGTAACCATTTATAGAATATGATGTATACCTTGTAACTATTTACAATGGTCCTCTAGCTAGGTTCTTCAAGTTTTGTGACATGTCTCCATCTTGTGATATGGAGCATTTGCCATAGATGTGTTCTCTAATCCATAACCAAAAGGTCCGGATGTGTTCATCTTGCAAGCACTTCTTATCTCTTGCTCTTTTTGGGTTTGCTTTTTTTAATTCGTTCATGTGCACCTTAATGAAATGCTCTACTTCATTAGCAATGTGTAAGATATAAAGACAAGCTTGCTTCCACTCCTCTCGATTTACTAAGGAAGGATTGTTGGTAGATAGTCCCCTAGCCTCAATGTTTAGAGTCTTTGGCACCCCAATTACTTTTGCATTGGACAAGTACTCAGAGCAAAATTCAATTGACTCCTCAACTATGTAGCTTTCTACAATACATCCCTCCAACCTATTTCGGTTCATCACATAACCCTTCAAGACCTTCATATATCTATCAAATAGGTACATCCATGTCAAACACACTGGCCTGCATAACTTAATTTTATGTACTAAGTGCACCATTAAATAAATCATGATGTCAAAAAATGTCGATGGAAAATACTTCTCAAGCATGCATAGGGTTTGCACCAACTTTGATTGCAGTGAATCAAGCATAAATGGATCAATTACCTTGGAGCATATTGAATTGAAGAATGACCATAACTTGGTAATTGCAAATCTCACATCTGTTGTTAGAATTTTTCGTAAAGCAAGTGGTAGTAATTACTACATCAACACATGACAATCATGTGTTTTCATGCCAATAAGTTTTAAATCTTTTACTGACACCAACTTTTTAAAGTTTGAAGAATATCCGTCTGGCACTTTCAACAAAGCAAGCCATTCACAAAGCTTTCTCTTTCTACTCTTGATAACGTGTGCTTCATCGGAGGTAAGTAAGTGTGGTTTTCTCTTTTGTTAGGAGACAAATTAGGCCTAATGTCCATTTCCATGAGATCCAACCAAGCTTTTTCACCGTCCTTACTCTTTCCCAAAATGTCAAGCAATATACCGACTATGGATGCACAAACTTTTTTCTCAATATGCATAATGTCCAAACAATGACAAACAAAAAGTGTCTTCTAGTATGGAAGATCAAAAAAGATTGATCCTTTTTTCCTTGGTCCACCAATCAGCAGCTCATCTTTACCTTGCTTTTTCTTCCCGAACACCACTCTTATATCTTTTACTATTTTAAACATTTGTTCACTTGTCAAAGGACAAGGAGGGTGGGTCTTTTTCTTCGTTGTTGCCGTCAAAGGCTTTCTTTTGTTTGCGATGATGATGATCTCTTAGCAACTTTCTTCTATGATCAAGAAAAACAATTTTCTTACCATTGTTTAACCGTTTGTGAGACGTTTCTATCATGCAAATAAGATAACCAATAGAACTCTTCACTGAATAAGTAGATAAATTGCCATATGCTGGAAAGTCGTTAATTATCCATAACAGCATTGCATGAAGTGTGAACGTCTCTTCACAGTAAGCATCTCTAACTTTGACTCCATTTTCCCATAAGCTTTTTAGGTCATTAATTAACGATGCCAAGTATACATAAATGTCATTGCCTGGTTGCTGAGGACCCAAAATTAATAAAGACAACATTGAAAACTTTTGCTTCTTGCACATCTTTGAAGGGAGATTGTAATTAACAAGTACTACAAGCCAAGTGCTATGCCTACCACTCATGTTACCATCTGGGTTCATTCCATCCGTCGATAAAGCGAAATGTATATTTCTTGGATCTGCATTAAAGTCATGATGATCGGCTTCAAAAGTCTTCCACTGTGGTGAATTTTCTTGGTGTCTAAGCATACCATCATCGACCCGTTTGTCATGATGCTACATCAAATTCTTGGCATGTTCTTGGTTTTCGAATAAACACCTTAAACGTAGTACTGGTGGAATGTACCATAACACTTTCTTTGACACTCCATTCTTACTGTCTTTTGGCTCTTTTTCTTTCTTCCACCTTGCTTGTTGACAAACGGGACAATAATTCTCGTCCTCATACTTATTCCTATAAAGAACACAATCATTTTCAGAAGCATGAATTTTCTCATACTCCATTCCCAAAGTGCTCAAAGTCTTCTTAGCCTTACACATACTAGTTGGTAATTTATTATTCTCTACTAGAAGCCTTCCTAAAAATTCCAATAGCTTTATGAAACTAAAATTTGACCACCCACCCAGCGCTTTCAAATTTCATAATCCAACTAAAGTGGACGATTTGGTGAAATTGGTACACCCCTCATACACGGGTGTCTCGATATTATTTATCATTGTCTTAAATTGTTAGACATGCATGCCCTAAGGAGTAAAAATGTAATGAGTTTTTGGAGACATTTTTATCAATAAAGAATTTATTTATTATTTATATGTACTAAATCTTGACCTCTTTACGTTCATATTTGTTGAATGTATGATAAGCAAACAATAGTCTGAGACTGTCGGTCTAAACCTTTAAGAATTGGGCATATGATGGATAGATTATGCGAAAGATACGATTCTTAAGATGACGGTCTAAATCATAAGATCCACAATCGAGGGAATAAAGTTGGACGCTTTATTCATGTAATGATTGTTATGTTGTCTATATCCCTAATGGGTGATGGTTTGTCTTGACCATCGGAGGTGGACTCCATGAATAGAAACATTGGCACGTTGTCATAGGTGATGATGTGTTGGATTAGGACATAAAGTGAATTGATTTGGATTAATAATTCTGTCTTCGCAAATCGATTCACTTTAGACAATCATTTGTATTGCATCTTAATCTTGAGATGACTAGTGGGCCCGTTGTCTTGACTTGTGTCTTTTGATGTGCCAAAGGGTGGCACCCACATCTTAATAGTGGTATGCATGCCGGTACATTGGAGGCATTACTCTTGATGACGTAGGCCTACTATTCATAGATATGGAATCCATAGCTCCTCTTTAGGAGTAGTGATATCCTCTTATATGCATTATCTTGTAATTGAAAAACTAGAGCGCTCAATCATTTGGATACATAGGTGTGACCGAATGGTATACTGTCTTTGGATGGTAAGTTTTCCAATGGTGGGATGATAGAACGTAAGATAAAAATAATCAGGAAGGTAAGATAGGACTTGTCCTTAAGCTGATTATGGATAATGGGGATATGATACGCTATGATATGTCATGGAGACTACACTCTGAGATTTTAGTGGAGTTGCGTTGGAGTTGATAATTATGAAATGTATATCTAGGATATTGGGTTTCATAATTATCGAGAGTTTGAACTATATAGGTCATTTTGGTCCTCTTTACTAGCTCATAAAAATCCTATAATGAGATTTATCAGATTGGCTAAAATTTGGTCAAAATAGACAATTCATGTTTGGTTATCGGTTGAATTAATTTTGTGATAGAATTAATCTAAGATAAACTTGTTGAATTATTGGGATTAGATAATTCATGTCTGTTTATCAATTGGATTAATTTTGAATAAATCAATTCAAGATAAACTTATTGAATTATCAAGAATATTTATTATCCTAGAGAGTATCTAGATATGACTATTTTAATTAGATAACTTTTCTATCGGGTTATTCGAATTAAAACTGAGGCTTAATTATAACGCCCCCATACAGACGTCACAATAATCGTTACTTTTATCCTTGTTATCATTATTTATAAGATAAACTATTTAAATTTAAATACAATTTGATAAACATATCCCAGGATTCATGCATATAATTTTTTTTTAAAATATTCCAAATATTTCAAATCCTTTATTTTTCATAGTTTATTAATGCCAAATTAACAAAACCACAATTCAAATAAAATTTCAAAACAAACTTTAAAATCTATTTAAACAGTTCGGTAGACTAAACTTCTCCAAAATCAAAATAAATGTAAAACAAGTCCTTTTACTTAATAGTGTGGAAATTAAAAATAAAATTAATAATGAAATCATGGTTCAAGTAATTAAATTTTTTTTTGGCGTGATTTTGTTTCCAATCCAACACTCCTAGCGCACACGGCTGCCTCCGTCCTCCACCTATTCTATAAGCCTTTTACCTTTGTCTACAACATGATATAAAAACTAAGTAAGCATAAGCTTAATAAGTACACTTTTCTATCTCACAACATAAAACATTTTATGAACACCTTTATGAAACATCATAATCATAATTATCATTAACATTAACATAATAGTGCACTTGGCATGGTTTCATATAGAACATATCTTTCATTATCATTATTTATATTAAAAACTTCATTCATTTTATCTTTGGGGCCCAAGTGTTACACCATAAACATCATCATCGTAGGTGCACCGTCATGAGATGAGAGGGGTAGCTAATCCCAAACCAAATGTGACAAGTCAACCTCTAGGACATCGTAAACATAAACATAAACATAGGGTGTGCAACACTTAATTAAGTGATACATATATATAGATATACTTTTAACATACCTCATCATTGAAGCATTCGTTAAACATTCTGGTTGCAACAAGAGTTTTCATGAGAAAACATGTAAAAAAAAACTTAAAAATTATTATAAAACATGTTCTCAAAACTTTTTTGTAAACTTTTATCATGTTGCAAGTGAAAATGTACTTATTTGACTTGCTTACTTAAACCTCATCTTAGATGACATCGCCGCGGTTTTAATGTGCTCACTTCTTGGTGTGTTCTTGTCATACATCCATATACAAACAAAAATAAATTTCATTCTTATGAAATCATCCAAAACCATATGACATTATTCATTCTTCCATCTCAAGAATTACAAAAACACACATACACCAAAACATCAAACAAGCATGTTTAATAATTGATACACCTACTAAGATGAATGAAATTAGGAAGATTAGGAATCTTGATAAAGCCAAAGAAACCAAGCATGAAACCAATCAATGAGGAAGGAATGAAGTGTGAGTCTAGGATTACTAACAATAGGTCTTTATATAGATTTTATGTGGAGACTAAAACCCTAATCCTAATCCAATTCAGTTTTCCTTTTTTTTTTCTTTTTCTTTTTTTCCCTTTTTTTTTCTTTTTCTCTTTTTTTTTCTTTTGTTTTTTTTCCTTTTTTTTTCTTGCACGGCTTTTGCTGTTTCTTTCCTTTTGTTTCTTATGAAAAATTTAACTTAATATAATATAATATAACTTAATGTAATATAATATATTATAATATAACCATAACATTAAGTACGGTTATATATATTATAATATTATATATTATATATATAAAATAATATAGTAATCTAATATAATATAATATAATTATAATACATAATTACTTATATACAGCAATGATATTTATTCCCATAACCCCAAAAATATTAATTTTCACATTTTTTTTGTTTAGACATTTTATATTGCCCAATTTCTTAATACCATTATAATAAAAATAATACACATGTAATTATCATGACATTATTAATATTATAAAAATAAGAAAATATGCAACAACATTCATGTCATCATCAAGAGTTTAACTTTAGGGCATACATAACTCTAGAGCATTATAAAAAATTATAAATTTAGGGCAAGTTGAAAACTCTTTTAGAAAAAATACTTTAAACTTATCATCATTTTTTACTTGAATATCTTGAGCACATCAATTCCACATGACCGTCACCTGTCATCGTACTCAAAATAAAATGGTCAGTAATATTATATCATAAAGAAATTACTTAATATCGTTATATATCTATCATTAACCATTATATGAAAAATGGAGGGTGTTACAATTCCCCCCACTTTATAAGAGTTTTGAGAAGAGTTGCAGATACTTGGCTCTTATTCCATCTTCACGTTCCCATGTAGCTTCGTCGACCTTGTGATTTTGCCGTAAAAGTTAGACCAAGGAAATTTCTTTATTCCTTAAGATTTTAGTCTTTCAATCTAAAATCACAACTGGCTTTTCTTCATAATTGGGTTCTTCTCATATTTCAATCATCTGTGGCTTTATAACATGCGTAAGGTCTGAGGCATACTTTTTAAACATCGAAACTTGAAATGCATTGTGAGTGGATGACATCTTTGATAGTAAATTCCATTGATAAGTTACCTTGCTTATCCACTTGACAATTTCACAAAATCCGATAACCTCAATTCTGCTTGCCTTTCTTTTAAATTCTCATATCTTCCTTCATTGGTGCAACTTTTAAGAATACAACATTGCCTACAATGAATTCCAAGGGTTTTCTTCTTTCATCAACACAGCACGTTTGACTGCTTTGAATGGTCTCTATTCTTTTTCGTATCAACTTTATCATCTTCGAAGTCTCATAAACAAAATTAGTCTTTTCATTATCATCACTATACGTCATTTTCTTCTCACCAACTTTGTGCCAACATAAAGGCAATCTACATTTTTGTCCATATAAAGCCTCATAAGGTGTCATTCCTATAGTCACCTGATAGTCGTTGTTATAAGCGAATTCTACTAACAGAAACATTTTACACTATCTAGTCTTGTAACTAAGGGTACAAGCACAAAGCATATCCTCTAAACTCAATTCATCTTCTCCATTTAGCCATCAATCTGATGATGAAAAAGCTGTGCTTAAGTGTAACCTAGTTCCCATTGCAGTTTGTATACTTTCCCAAAATTTGGACGTCAACTTGCCATCATGATCATAAATGATAGGCTTAAAAATTCCATGAAGTCTCACTATTTCTTTGACATAAAGTTTCGCTACACACTCCCTAGAGTGATTGATTTTGATGGGAATAAGGTATACCCTCTTTGTCTGTTGATCAATAACTACCCAAATAGCATCAAATCCATTCGTAGTTCTTGGCAATCTTGTGATGACATCCATTGAAATTTCTTTCTATTTCCATTTCAGTGTCTATATTGATTGTAATTCGCCGCTAGACAGTTGGTGTTCAGTTTTAACTTGCTAGCTGTCAACTATTTCTTTACATACCTTGCAACATCACGCTTCACTCCAAACCACTAGAAATTGATCCTTAACTCGTTGTACATCTTTGCCACACCTGATTGAATTGAATAAGTGAGTATCATGAATATATATCCTTTCCTTAAACCATTAACATTGAAAACAAGAAATCTTTGAGACATAACGTTTCATCATCAGTAACTCAAAATTCCTCGTATCTTCCTTCCTTTATTTCTGGCTTGATCATTGGTAGACTAGTGTCTTCGTTTCAATTACTTTGAATCTCATCAGTTAATGCTAAGAGTTGTCCTGTCATAAGTTCTAAATTAAAGACCATAATTTCCTTCCTTAGAGGTTGGGACCTTGTTTGCAATGGCATCAATGCTACAATAGTCTCCCTACTTAAAACATCAACTATCCAATTCGTCTTTCTTAGATAACACAAGATTTCACAATTAAACTCCTTTACTACTTCTAATCATATTTGTTGCCTTCTATTCGGTCCTTTTGGGTGTAGAAATACTTTAAACTTTGATAATCGGTGAAGGTCTTACATTGGACTCCATAAAATAGTGCCTTTAGATCTTTAGTGTGAAAACCACAACTGCCAACTTGAGGTCATGAGTGGGATAGTTCATCTTGTAATCCTTCAGTTGTCTTAAGGCATAAGTGATCACTCAATCATTCTACATCAATACAATGCCAAGGTCCATTATAGAAGCATTTCCGTAAGTCATGAATTCGTCATTCCCTTTGAAGTAACCAATACTAGAATTATAGTCAACTTTTTCTTCAATTCTTGAAAGTCCTTCTTGCATATATCTATCCATTCAACTCTTTCCTTTACGCGTTACGTTTGTGAGGGGTGTCGCTATCCTAGAGAAATCCTCTACAAACTTCTAATAATAACTAACTAATCCTAAGAAACTTCTTATCTTACTTGCATTCTTTAGTTGCTTCTAATTTAAAACAGCTTCGACTATAGAAGGATCCACAATTATTCCATCCTTTGACACATATAAGCCAAGAAAGATATGTTATTGAGACAAAACTCACACTTAGAAAACCTTGCATGCATCTTACGTCTCTTTAAGGCCTCTAGCACAATCCTCAAGTGCTTAGCACTCTTCCTGACTCTTCAAATACACCAAAATATCATCGATAAACACTATAACAATTTCATCAAGATCAGCCTTGAATATCCAATTCATTAGGTCCATAAAGGCTATTGGTGCATTTGTTAAACCAAAGGTATAACTACAAATTCATTACCATATCTTGATCTAAAGGGCTATCTTAAAACTGTCTTCTATTATCCTCGGCTGATGATATCTCGACCGTAAATCTATCTTCAAGTATATAGACATGCCTTTAAGTTGTTCGAACAAATCATCAGTTTGAGCAATGGGTACTTGTTCTTGATTGTCACATTGTTTAGCTCTCTATAGTTGATGCAGAGCCTCATAGAACCATCATTTTCCTTTACAAACAAAACTGGTGCTCCTTATGGTGAGTGACTAGGTCGGATGAAACCCTTATGAAGAAGTTCCTCTAGTTGGGAGCGCAACTCTTTCAATTCGGCTGAAGATATTCTATATGGTTCCTTGGAAATCGAATATGTACTAGGAGCAAGCTCGATCTTAAATTTTGATTTCTCTATCTAGAGCTAAGCTTGACAAGTCATTTGGAAATTATTGAACTTCCAAAACATCTTTAATCTTTGTCTTTTTTTTCTTGACTCTTATCTATGATGTTTGCTGAATAATTCATACAGCTACTTGCTAACAGCTTTTTTTGCCTTCACGGCTGACAAAAACATATTTAGCTTCTTCTTGACTCTCCCACGAATATGAATCTCTCTTAACTTTTCAGATGAAGAATCATCTTTCATCTTCGGCATTCAATAAAACATTATACTTGCTTAGGAAATTCATCCTGAGAACCATATCATAGTC
Source organism: Artocarpus hirsutus (assembly GCA_946598075.1). NCBI lineage: Eukaryota > Viridiplantae > Streptophyta > Magnoliopsida > Rosales > Moraceae > Artocarpus > Artocarpus hirsutus. Next base: position 21,061 of record CAMOHE010050839.1, on the reverse strand, counting down.
ATACACATTTATTACAATACGATCGACAAAGAGTTCTCTTTCGGTAATCTGTAAAGGAACTGTATGCAATTAATACATAGACATCATTATTTCCTAGAGGGTGCAGTCGTTGTGAATCCCTGTCTCATGGGTTCCTTATTTCTTTCTACTTTCATATCATTGCATTGTCCTTACTCTCTTTTCATCATAATACTTACTTCAACACTATCCCAATTCTTTAGTCCTACAAATATTAACATCATGGTTCCTATTCTAACCTCAAGAAAATTCATCAACTTGTTATCGCATATCCTTCATCCAATAATAGATTACTATAACATGTTGTTCGACTAACTTGATTTCCATTAGAATACAATGGGTCCACTCTTATCCATAAAGTAACTTAGATTACAAATCCCTTTCTTTCCTTTTCAATGGCAATAAAATCCTCCAGCAACTCCAATAATTTACATACAAACAATTACCTCTTCTAGTGATCTACATGCTCATATTTCATGTTTAACACTTAAATAATAAAACACATTTATTAATGAATTCCTTTATAACCAAACCATATATATCCTTAAAATCATTGTCAAATTAACTCTTCCAAACATCTTAGATTAGCAGTAAAAACTATCGCTATTTCCACATGGAAGTATATGTAAACATAAATTAGTCAACTTACAAATTCCTTGACTTAGTAATATTGCTAGTTGACCCAAAAGATCATCACTTAAACTATGTGGACACCATATGATTGGATTCCTAAGCTTTCTCGTATTACCTCAAGAAATTAGTATCTGCTTCCAACACTTCGTATTCCATATTAGTCTAGCCCATTTATGGTAATTATATTGGTTGCATCACCAAGAATTTATCATAGGCATATTTGCTCTTCATATCGACAACTCTAGCCTTTCATGTCACATTATTTCTTACATAATAGAAGACTTCCAGATCCTCATAGTAATTCAAATTCATTTAAGTCAATCTATATCTTAATTTCCATTAACTTACTATTAGAAACTTATTCTCCATAAACGAAGTTCAATACTTTCTTTCCGCATTTTGTTCCTTTATATTATTTTATTCCTTGAGTCAAATTCAACCATATAATTAATCTAATCATGACCATTGGTTTTGAGTTCTTTTTAAAGAATCCAAGCTTAGGAAGGAACCTCTAATTTGTGGGAATGAGACATGATTTCACTACTAAATTAAACACTGGGGCATTTATCATCAAACAACTAAATCTTATACTTATCATCAAACTTACATTCATACAATTAACTTAAAATACACTTACTTGTAGGACATGGATTGTCGTGTGGTGGTGTGTATTGGAAACAAAAACCTGCTCTAAAACCATATTTGTATTGCCCCTTTACAGACATCACAATAATCGTTACTTTTATCCTTGTTATCATTATTTATAAGATAAACTATTTAAATTTAAACACAATTTGATAAGTACATATCCCAGGATCCATGCATACAATTTTTTTTTTGAAAATATTCCAAATATTTCAAATCCTTTTTTTTTCATAGTTTATTAATGCCAAATTAACAAAACCATAATTCAAATAAAATTTCAAAACAAACTTTAAAATCTGTTTAAACAGTTTGGTAGACCGAACTTCTGCAAAATCAAAATAAATATAAAACAAGTCTTTTTACTTAATAGTGTAGAAATTAAAAATAAAATTAATAATAAAATCATGGTTCAAGTAATTAAATTTTTTTTTTTGGCTTGTTTCTGTTTCCAATCCAACACTCCTAGCGCACACGGCCGCCTCCGTCCTCCACCTATTCTATAAGCCTTTTGCCTTTGTCTGCAACATGATATAAAAACTAAGTAAGCATAAGCTTAGTAAATACACTTTTCTATCTCACAACATAAAACATTTTATGAACACCTTTACGAAACATCATAATCATAATTATCATTAACATTAACATAATAGTGCACTTGGCATGGTTTCATATAGAACATATCTTTCATTATCATTATTTATATTAAAAACTTCATTCATTTTATCTTTGGGGCCCAAGTGTTACACCATAAACATCATCATCGTAGGTGCACCGTCATGAGAGGAGAGGGGTAGCTAATCCCAAACCAAATATGACAAGTCCAACCTTTGGGACATCATAAACATAAACATAAACATAGGGTGTGCAACACTTAATTAAGTGATACATATATATAGATATACTTTTAACATACTTCATCATTGAAACATTTGTTAAACATTCTGGTTGCAATAAGAGTTTTCATGAGAAAAAATGTAAAAAAAAACTTAAAATTTATTATAAAACATGTTCTCAAAACTTTTTCATAAACTTTTATCATGTTGTAGGTGAGAATGTACTTACTTAACTTGCTTACTTAAACCTCATCTTAGATGACATCGCCGCGGTCTCGATGTGCTCACTTCTTGCTGTGTTCTTGTCATACATCCATATACAAATAAAAATAAATTTCATTCTTATGAAATCATCCAAATCCATATGACATTATTCATACTTCCGTCTCAAGAATTACAAAAACACACATACACCAAAACATCAAACAAGCATGTTTAATAATTGATACACCTACCAAGATGAATGAAATTAGGAAGATTAGGAATCTTGATAAAGCCAAAGAAACCACGCATGAAACCAATCAATGAGGAAGGAATGAAGTGTGAGTCTAGGATTACTAACAATAGGTCTTTATATAGATTTTATGTGGAGACTAAAATCCTAATCCTAATCTAATTCAGTTTTCCTTTTTTTTTCTTTTTCTTTTTTTCCCTTTTTTTTTTCCTTTTCTCTTTTTTTCTTTTGTTTTCCTTTTTTTTCTATTGCACGGCTTTTGCCGTTTCTTTCGTTTCATTTCTTAAGAAAAATATTAACTTAATATATATATATATAATATAATATAATATAATATAACTTAATGTAATATAATATATTATAATATAACCATAACATTAAGTACGGTTATATATATTATAATATAAAATTATATATTAATGTACTATACTATAACAAGTTATAAAGTAAACATTAAATGTTATATATAATATAATATAATATAATTATAATACATAATTACTTATATACAGCAATTATATTTACTCCCATAACCCCAAAAATATTAATTTTCATATTTTTTTCTTTTAGACATTTTATATTATCCAATTTCTTAATGCCATTATAATAAAAATACTACACATGTAATTATCATGACATTATTAATATTATATAAATAAGAAAATATGCAACAACATTCATGTCATCATCAAGAATTTAACTTTAGGGCATACATAACTCTAGAGCATTATAAAGATTATAAATTTAGGGCAAGTTGAAAACTCTTTTAGAAAAAATACTTTAAACTTATCATCATTTCTGACTTGAACATCATTAGCACATCAATTTCACGTGACCGTCACCTATCATCATACTCAAAATAAAATGGTCAGTAACATTATTTCATAAAGAAATTACTTAACATCATTATATATCTATCATTAACTGTTACATGAAAAATGGCGGGTGTTACATCTATCCCCAGAATCTCGGGTGAAAAATAAAGATTCGTAGGAAACTTTTTATCACATGTTCAGTAGGCCGATCTTTAAGTTTAGCTTGCCGATTGAGGAGATTTGGCAGGCCAATCTACTAGTTTAGTCTGTCGACTGGGCAATAAAAGGATCATGTGTTTTCATGTGTATTTTATCAGATATTGATTCTGATTTGAATTTTTGAGGCCTAATCTGATAAGGACTAACTCCTACGCCCAACCTCTACAAAAAGGGGAGTAAGTTTCATTATTATTTAGATTACTTGCAAAATCTAGAGTGCGACTCTGTCAATGAGACTCTGAAACTTCTTGGAGAGCTATAATTCACAAATCATGAATTATAGCTTTAGGTATTTCTCAATTGGTTGGAAGAAGGGCCACCTATGGAAAAGCTGAACAATGTGAGCTCGCACTTACTCCCATCATGGATAAAGAATAGCAAAGAAGGCTAGTTGGTTGAGGTCTTTTTGGAACGTTTCTTCTCTTCATTGATTATAAGAGCTTTTTGGCACACAAAGGTTAGTAAGATCTAGTTAATTTATGCATATAGTGTCTCAAACTTGTGTTTTGAAAAATATACTGATATAAAAAATTTTAAAATTTCAATGTGTACTATTTTTTTAGCAATTGGTATCAGAGCTATGGTTTTTACATAAATTTACGAATTTGTTATCATGCTATATGAATAAATTATGTGATCTTGATCTCTTCTATGTTTGAATTTAATTTTTTAGAGAGTTGGCACTCTAGGGTTTTTATATATTTTTATGTTGTCATGAACTATATGGTGAATGTTTATTAATTAATTATGATTGACTAAATTATTGTTTAATTATTTATTAATTAATAAATTTATGCCGGTTATGGTTCCTTAGGGGTTAGAAAATAAAATTGATAAATTGCATCAAAATTGTATTTTTTAGAAAGGGATGATTTTTGCTCGGTCGGTATGTCGAACCCTCCAATTTGGCAAGCCAATAGTCATAGATCGACAGGCCAGATGTGAAGTTCGATAGGCCATTAGTGAGATAGAAATATGGTGGCTTTGGCCTTAGGCTAAACTGTCATGATTGGCAGGCCAACTTGAAAAGATCGGCAGGCTGATGGATCATGACCGGTAGGCCGATCAAATAGATCAGCTTCCCAGCAGAGAGTTGGAAATTCTTCCAAAAAAGGTGAAGTTTTTGGTGTAGTTTTAATTTTATTTTTGGGACAATTCTGAGAAACATTAAAATTTGGATGTGATAAAAAATATGGAGTATTCAATCTATGCTGGATTGAAGACTTGAAGATGGGCATTACATGAAGAAGAATATAGCTTGAGGATTCATGGATGAATAATCGATAATATATTTTGATTATTCTCTTGTAATCTTTATTTTCTATTCGCTAGGGTGGAACCATCATATTATGGTTATTTATTATTATTTTGCTTAATCGCTTTGCTTGTCTACATTATAATATGATTTGCTATGTATATTGATAACATGCGATATAGAATAGGGAGTGCTGCTCAATTAAAAATTGTTCATGCATTTTTTTAAAATAAAACCTTGATTTCAAAAGATTGAGTGAGAGAAGGTTTTTGAAGAGAGGACCTAAGGCCTCCATCGTTAGTCCATAGTTAGCACATGGTGGTTTTAACCCTAAGGGAGGGACATCATCATGTACCGACTAAGTTTTCTAAAAGGATAAGGTATTATAGCATGATTTATGATTGCACACCCCTGGGTGGTGGTTATAAATCATGAATAAAATATTAAAACGATGGTTTTACACTCATGTTAATTTTATTATTAACCTCCCCTAAGAGCTCTGTTAATAAAAATTAATGGCCAAAGAAACGATTATTAATATATACTGGATCATATGGGTCCTGGATGGCATATATTAATTAGGAGGGGATCCGTGTTTCTGATTGAATTTGACAAGACTCCCCTAGGAGCTTATTGATTCTTGAGTTGGGAATTATCGTTGTAAGGTTGTAATATTTTCAAGGTTTTGATTCATAAACACATTTGTATGTTTTTAGATGATTGTGTTATCTTACTAAATTATTATGTATGTTTGCTTATGTTTGGTATATGATTCTTTATTGTAGACTAAAGATATCTAAAAATGCTTTATCTTCAATACTTGACAAAAACCAATTAGCTAGTGAGAACTATAATGATTGAAAACAAAACCTAAACATGCTCCTTTGAGAAAGTAAAATTTGTGTTGACAATGTCTTTTCCTCCTAAGCCTATAGAATATTCCACTAATGATCAAATCCAAGCATATGATTGTTGGAAAAATGCATATGATCAAGCCTACAACTATGTTATGGCCATCATGAATAATGTGCTGTAGGCTCAACATGAAGATTATGAGACTGCTAGATAGATCTTGGATAACCTAGAAGACATGTTTGGAGGCCAAACCTTAACTAAGCAGCAAAGGGGTGCTTCAAAAATTTCTAAACTATAAATAGAGACTGGGGACATCTATAAAAGAGCACATGATGTTGGTCATGGGTTACCTCGCTGAGGCATAAACCAATGCAGCCAACATTGATGCTGAAACTTAGATGATTATGGTCTTTGAGACTCTATCTAAGGAGTTTATTCCAGTTAGAGCTACTTTTAATTTAAGCAATAGGCTGGATATGACCTTAATAGAGTTAATGAAATAGTTACAGGAGTTCAAACTATTGATCAGGGAACCTCTTGCGGGTGGTGAGGCCAATTTGGCAGCTGCTTTTGATTCCAATCCCAACCCTGGGAATGTAAAGAAACAACGGGCCAAGAACGGGAAGTCTTCTGTTCCTGCTAACAACAAGAACAAAAAGAAGAAGAAGAAGAACCTGAAGAAGCTAAAGTGCTTCATTGTGGGAAGGTCGGGCACATAAAAAAGAATTGCAAGGACTTTCATTTTTGAGGAGGTAGGTGTGATCTTCTGTATTTTAGAAACTTGTTTGGTAGAGGAATCCAATGACATTTGGGTCATAGATTCTGGTGCAACTAATCATGTTTGTGTTTCTCTATAGGGGTTTAAAGAAACGAGAAGTCTGCTTCATGAATACTTCACACTTTGGATGGGCGATGGATCTTTAGTCTTAGCTAAGGCAGTGGGAGATGTCCATCAACATTTTGATAAATATAGGATTTTAATTTTAGGAGATTGTTTTTATGTTCTCAAATTTAAGCAGAATTTAATTTCTATAGCTTGTTTATTTAAAGACTCCTATTTAGTTTCTTTTAATAATAAAATGGTGATTCATAAAAAAAAAATCTTTTATTTGTTCTGGATGGATGCAAAATAATCTATATTTTACTAAATCTAAGATGGACTTACTGCTTAATGCTGAGATAAATGATAATAACTCTAAAAGACTTAAAACTTCTCACTCTAATAAGACTTATCTTTGCATTTACACCATAGTCATATTAACCTAAATAGGATTCAAAGGTTGGTAAGGGATGGACCTTTAAGTCACTTAAAGGTGGAATCTATACCTCAATGTGAATCTTGTTTGGAGGGAAAATTGATCAAAAGACCATTTGGGTAAAAGGGTAATAGGGTCTTGAGGTTCTAGAACTTGTGCATAGTAATGTTTGCTGACAAATGAACATCTGGGCACAAGGAGCATATGAGTACTTCATCACTTTTATTGACGATTACTCAAGGTATGGGCATATGCACTTGATGCACCACAAAAGTGAAACTTTTGACAAGTTTAGGGAGTTTCAAGCTAAAGTGGAAAAGCAATTGGGTAGAGCCAAAAAGGCACTTCGATCCGATTGAGGTGGAGAATACCTTTTTGATGAGTTCTTAGGACACTTATTAAAGAATGGGATTTTATCTCATTTGACTACACCAGACACTCTACAATAGAATGGTGTAGTAGAGAGAAAAAATAGAACTTTATTGGACATGGTTTGGTCCATGATGAGTTATTCATTATTACCTTTATCCTTTTAGGAATATGCACTACAAACTGCATGCTATCTTTTGAACAACATGCCTTCAAAATTGGTCCCTAAAACTCCTCACGAGTTGTGGACGAGCAAGAAGACATCCTTAAACTATATTCGTATAAGGGGATATCCAGCTCATGTCTTGTTTAAGGATGCAAGTAAGTTGGAAGCACGTAAGAAGTTTCTGTGTTTATAGGATATCTAAAAGACACTAAAGGGGGTTATTTTTATCACCTAAAGGAAAATAAAGTTGTGGTTTCAACTTATGCAAATTTCCTTGAGGAGGGTTACATAAACGACTTTAAGCCTCGAAGCAAAGTGGTACTTGAGGAGTTGAGGAGTGATTCAATCACTCTAGGGGTTCCGGTAGAAACCACTCCAATCAATGTAGAAAAACCAAACGAACCCAAACAACAACCTAAGAGGCTTCGACGTAGTAGAAGGATCGGGTGTCAACCTGAGAGGTATATGTTCAATGGTGAGGACTTCATGGCTAAACTAGATGAACATTATAAGGATCCTTATACTTACACAAAGGCTATGGAGGATGTTGATTTAAAACTCTGGACAAAGGCCATGAACACAAAGATGAAGTCTATGGAGACAAATTGGGTCTAGGAACTTGTGGATTTTCCAAAAGGGGTAAAACCTATAGGGTGTAAATGGATCTACAAGAGGAAAAGAGAAGTGAATGGAAAGGTCAAAACCTTTAAGGTTAGACTAGTAGCTAAGGGTTACACACAAAAGGAAGGAATCAATTACGAGGAACCCTTTTTGCCTGTAGCCATGCTTAAGTCCATCCGGATTCTCTTGTCCATCACTGCCACTCTCGATTACGAGATTTGATAAATGGATGTCAAGATGGCTTTTCTAAATGGCTATCTTGATGAGTCCATTTATATTAAACAACCAAATAGGTTCAAGGCAAAGGGGTTAGGAGGATAAGTTCTGTAAGCTACTAAAGTCAATTTATAGATTTAAACAGGCTTCCCATTCTTGGAATATAAGATTTGATCAAGTGATCAAGACTCATGGGTTCTAATAAAATGTGGATGAACCATGCGTATACAAACATTAAAGATAGGAAGGTGTTTTTTCTACTGCTCTATGTAGATGACATTCAACTAATTGGCAATGACGTTGGGGTGTTGTCATCAGTCAAATTATAGTTGACCAAGCAGTTTGATAGGAAGGACTTGGTTGAGGCTAATTTTATTCTTGGTATCTAAATTTTTGAAGATAGGAAGAACAAAATGATGGCTTTATCCTAGGTGGGCTACATAGATAAAATTCTTAGGAGGTTTGCAATACAAGATTCCAAAAAAGGTGGGCAAGTATCTAGGTCTGGAATTACTCTTTCTAAGAAAGACTCTCCAAAGTCTAAGGAAGTAAGAGAATATATGAAGAAGGTGCCTTATGCTTCGGCAGTAGGTTGTCTCATGTATACCATGCTTTGCACATGACCTGATATTTGTTATGCGGCTAGGATTATAAGTCGATTTCAGGCGGATCTAGGACCGAACTAATGGGTTGCGGTAAAGCATATTTTTAAGTACCTTAGAAGGACTCGAGGGTATATGTTTATGTATTTAGGTGAGGACTTAACTCCTCTAGGATATGCTGTTAGTGATGTGCCCTAGGCCAATTATGTAATGACCATATTTTGACTTTTTTACATTTGCATTTTATTAATAAAGAGGCATTTTCATTATTGTTTTTATTCTAATTCCATGAATAGTTGATTCTGCCTAAGGTCATAAAGTACGTGACTTGATAGTAAAACTCTTAGGTGAAAATTAAATTCTATTCTAAATTATCCCTAGTAAGTCATTGTTATTGGGATAATAATGAATAAAGATTAGTATGAAGTTTGACTGATGATTATGTTTTACTAATCATGTGTATGAGATACTAAGTCAACTCAAAGATACATATATGAGAAATAATGTATTGGATCGACCCACTATGAGAATACTACATAGATAATTGTCATAAGTGATTCTCATCACAGTAATATTATCCTAGTCCTCTAACCTAAAATCACCAATGTTTCCTACATGACAAGTTTTATATTTTAATATATTCTAATATTATCTTTAATAGGATGATGGAATGGATTGTTGTTGGATATATAGTGAATCATGTGAGGAATGTAAGTGATTAAAAAAGAATTTGTCCCTCATTTATTAAGGGAAAGATATCTATCAGCCCTTCGATAAGTTAGATTGAAGAAAAATGTATGGCCATACTAGAATAAATTGATAAGGGTTATCAATATCAAACTACTTAAGATTGAGAATAATATGATTGAATAGTATAAGGATGACATAAACCATGCCTTATGTTCAATCAAGGTATCTAGTGACAAAAGGACTTTAATACTTATTATATATTAGGTTCTATTGGAATATTGACATTCGCATAACTTAGGTAATCATAATATCTTGCTAGAGGCCGTTTATGATTTATGGGCCAAAAACAGAAATTCAAGCCCACTACCAACATTATGCGAACCTACAGCATTGCACACTTAGAACAGACCAAAAACAAATTTTAGGTTTACTGTGTCTAGGTTCAATAAAGTTGATAATGTTCAGATTCGATGTACTAGATATGTCTAGGTTCATTAAATCTGACATTGTCTAGATTATATGAAGCATATTTGAATTACAACTTATCCTAGTTAAAATCTGACTCTTTCTCAAAGTCAATATATATATATATCTATTTTGGGGCTTATGGCCGAATTAGAAGAGAAAAGGTGTTCTCTTATTCTAAAAGGCAAAAACATTAAAAACTCTAAAATTAGAGAGAGTCATTTAATGCAAGGAGAGTGTGCTAGCACTCCAATTTGGTTTTTGAGAGAGTCCGTTCGTGTGGATACCTACAGAGGGTGTTGCTCTAGGTAACAACATCTGAATCCAATCTCGAATACGAAAAGCTCGAGTTAAGGTGTCATCGAAGCGAACCTGCTCTCTGCCTTCTAGCAATCTTGCCCCTTTTGTCATCCTGATAAGATTCTATGACTTTTTTATCAATCTATTCAAATTGCATGGATCCTGCGAGGGTTTTGTGGGAATTAATTTTGATTTTTCACTACTTATTTAAATCAAAAAATCTAACAAAACTAAACAGTGGTATTAGAGCGACTTGCGAATTCGATTAAATTGATTTTATATGGCTTTGAGTATATGTGATATGCATGGATACAATTTATATATTAATTAGATTAATGTATTTGAGGGTTTATTTGATTAAACGTTTTTACCATCTTAATTTGATTAAAACGTTTATTGTTTCTTGTAACCTGTTGTTGTTAATTTGATTAATATTACAATTTAACAAGAATCTACTAATTTTTTTCAAGATGATTAAACGATATACTGTAAATCTGGTTTCAATTTTAATAAGGTGGTGGACTATTTAAATGTTAAACAATGATAATTTGTTTTGTATAGATTAATATATATCATAGGGTCTGTTTAATTTTCAAACAAGGATGATTGGTTTAGAACAGATTAATAAATTTCATGAATTCATTTAAGTGTTTAATAGAGATTAATTAGTTTTGTTATGAATAGATTAGGGAATCAGATTAATTAAAATTAATGGATTTAGGTAGCAACTCATTCAAACAAGAAAGGTAAATCATTTACCTTTTCGGGGCACTACCTTAGAGTCTCTGTAAGGGGCGCTGTCCCCTTGACCTCGAATTGATTCGTCATGTAAATTATTTTAATCATAATAAAAATTTAACTTAATGAAATTATATTATTATGTTTATGTGTTTAGTATGAATTGTATGGTGCATAGCATGGCCATTTTATACCAATGTGATTGGTTGGTTTTATTTAATTTTATTTTGGGTTTGTAATTTTAAATACGGCCTGCGTGTCATTTTTTAATTTGTTGTAATCTATTTATTTATTTAGTAGAAATAGAATCGTTTAGATTGCAATTTGTAATGTGAAATCAAAGCCCAAAATCAAGATAGATGGAGGTTCAAGATGGAGGCTCAAGATGGAGTCCATTCATGGCAATCTAAGGAAATCCATGGAGACGAAGATTACCTAGGATTGACCATTAACCTTCATATTAGCTTATGAAGATCAATCTAGATTTGGGCCCTGCTATGACAGGCTTATTGTGCTATTATTATGCTATGTATGTGATGCTGTGTATATGATGCTATGTATGTGATGCGACATAATAATAAGCAATAAAATAAAATTAAAGTAGAACCCTCACTTAATATTAAGTCATTAAAATGCCTCCCATAATTCAACACTTTTCAAGACTTGGATTGCTAAACATAGGTTCTGCCAAAGTAGGGTGTGTTAAGCCATCTAGGTAAGACATGATGGATAATAGTGATATCCATGTGTTTGAAATGGTTAGACTTAATTAGGTTATCAAAATGGTTTTGGACCCAGGGCATTAGATGGGATTTTAATTTTTAGGGACATTGATGTCAAATCCCATATTTATCCAAGAGTTACATAAGATGTAATTGGTAAAGTGTTACCTTCCTAAATAACCATACTTTAGGTGATAAGTCAAAGCTTACTTAAAGTGAGGTGAAATATGGATCTTGGCCCACTAAAATTACAATTGTTGTGATTGCCAAATTAATATTGAGGGTTATTTATTTGGAAAAATTAGTGGGACTTAAATTATGCATTGTTAAAAATTGTAATAAAATGCTAAGTACTTTGTGTATATATTTGTTGTAGATAATGGCATTAAACACCACAGCTAACTTGTCACTGCGAATGATCCTTGAGAAGGATAAGCTCAATGGGACTAACTTTCTTAACTAGTACAGAAACTTGAGAATTGTTCTTAAGCAAGAGAAGAAGGAATATGTCCTTGATCAACCTATTCCTGATGAATTAGCTGCTAATGCTCCTAGAGCTTAAAAGGATGATCATAGTAAGCATCTCAATGACTCTATTGATGTCACTTGCCTCATGCTTGGATGCATGGAATCTGAGCTTTGGAAGCAACTGATGGAAATAGAGGCTTATACCATGATAGGCCATCTTAAGGAAATGTTCCAAGAGAAAGCTAGAATTAAGAGGTTTGCCATCTTAAATGTTAGTGATGTGCCTTATGCCAATTATGTAATGACCACATATTGACTTCGTTACATTTTCATTTTATTAATAAAAAGGCATTTTCATTATTTTTTGTATTACATGAATAGTTAATTCTGCCTAAAGACATCAAGTATGTGACTTGATAGTAAAACTCTTAGGTGAAAAATTGAATTCTATTCTCAATTATCCCTAGTCGGTCATTATTATTAGGATAATAATGAATGAAGACTAGTATGAAGTTTGACTGACGATTATGTTTTACTAATTATGAGTATGAGATACTAAGTCAACTCATAGATACATATTTGAGAAATGATGTATTGGATCGACCCGCTATGAGAATACTACATGGATAATTGTCATAAGTGATTCTCATCACAATAGTATTATCCTAGTCCTTTGACCTGAAATCAACATAGTTTCCTACATGACAAGTTCTATATTTAGACACAATCTAATATTATCTTTAACAAGATGATGGAATGGATTTTTGTTGTATATAGAGTGAATCATGTGCAGAATGTGAGTGATTAAGAAGGAATTTGTCCCTTATTTATTATGAGAAAGATATCTATAGGCTCCTCGATAAGTTAGACTAAAGTAAAATGTATAGCCATACTAGAATGAATTGACAAGGGTTATCAATATCGGTCTACTTAAGATCGAGAAATAATATGATTGAATAGTATAAGGATGACAAAAACCATGCCTTATGTTAAATCAAGGTATCTAGTGACGAAAGGACTTTAATACTTATTGTGGATTAGGTTATGTAGGATTATTGACATTCGCATAACTTGGATAATCATAATGTCTTGCTAGAGGCCGCTTATGATTTGTGGGCCAAAAACAGAATTTCAAGCTCACTACCAACATTATGTGAACCTACAGGGTTGCACACTTAGAATAGACCAAAAAAAAATTTTGGGCTTATTGTGTCTAGGTTCAATGAACCTGATAATGTTCATATTTGATGTACTAGATATGTCTAGGTTCATTGAATCTGACATTATCTAGATTCTCTAAATCATATTCGAATTACTAACATTATCTAGATTCTCTGTATCATATTCGAATTATAGACATTATCTAGATTCTTTCAATCATATTTGAATTATAGTTTGCCCTAGTTAAAATCTGACTTTATCTCGAAGTCAATAGATATATATATATATATATATTTGTTTTAAGGTTTCTAGCTGAATTGAGAAAAAGAAGGCTTTTTCTTATTCTAAAAGGCTAGAACATTAAAAACCCTAAAATTAGAGAGAGAGTCTTTTACCTTAAGGAGAGGGTGCTAGCACGCCAATTCGATTTTGAGAGAGTCTGTTTGTGTGGATACCTATAGAGGGTGTTGCTCTAAGTAACAATGCTTGAATCTGATCTTGAATACGAAAAGCTCAAGTTAGGGTGCCACTAGAGTGAACCTACTCTCTTTTTCTAGAAATCTAGCCCCTTTGTCATCCTGGTAAGATTCAATGGCTTTCTTATCAATCTAATCAAATTGCATGGATCTTGCAAGAGTTTTGGGGGAATTAATTTTAATTTTTCACTGCTTATTTGAATCACAAAATCTAATAAAAACCAACATTGGTATCAGAGTGACTTGTGAATTCGATTAAATTGATTTTAAATGGTTTTGTGTGTATGTGATATGCTTGGATACGATTTATACATTATTTAGATTAATGTGTTTGAGGTTTTATTTGATTAAATGTTTTTACCATGTTAATTTGATTAAAACATTTATTGTTTCTTGTAACCTATTGTCGTTAATTTGATTAATGTTATAATTTAACAAGAATTTAGTATTTTGTTTTAAGATGATTAAACGATATACTATAATTCTGGTTTCAATTTTATTAAGGTGGTGGACTGTTTAAATGTTAAACAGTGATAATCTGTTTTGAACAGATAAATATGTATCATAGGGTCTGTTTGATCATTAAACAAGGATGATCGGTTTAAAACAAATCAATAAATTTCATGGATCCGTTTTAGTGTTAAACAAAGATTAATTAATTTTGTTATGAATAGATTAGGTAATCTGATTAATTAAAATTAATGGATTTAGGCAGCAACTCATTTTAACAAGTAAGGTAAATCATTTACCTTTCAGGGGCGCTGCTGCCCCCTTGACCCTCACCAGCTAACCGACTAGCGTGACCCCACCAGGGGCGCTACCCCTAGGACCCTACAAGGGGCGCTACCCTTCGACCCCAAATTGTTTCGTCACATATGTGGTTTTTGGTCATAGTAAAAATTTAACTTTAATGAAATTATATTACCATGTTTATGTGTTTAGTGTGAATTGCATGGTGCATAGCATGGCCATTTTATACCAATGTGATTATTGGTAGGTTTTATTTAATTTTATTTTGGGTTTGTAATTTTAAATACAGCCTGTGTGTCGTTTTTCAATTTATTGTAATCTATTTATTTATTTAGTAGAAATAGAATAGTTTAGATTGCAATTTGTAATGTAAAATCAAAGCCCAAAATCAAGATAGATGGAGGTTCAAGATGGAGGCTCAAGATGGAGTCCGTTCGTGGCAATCTAAGGAAATCCATAGAGATGAAGATTACCTAGGATTGACCATTAACCTTCATATTGGCTTATGAAGATCAATCTAGATTTGGGCCCTGCTATGACACGCTTATTGTGTTATTATTATGCTATGTATGTGATGCGACATAAAAATAAGCAATAAAATAAAATTAAAGTAGAACCCTCACTTAATATTAAGTCATTAAAATGCCTCCCATAATTCAACACTTGTCAAGAATTGGATTGCTAAACATAGGTTCTGCCAAAGTAGGGTGTGTTAAGCCATCTAGGTATGACATGATAGATAATAGTGATATCCATACGTTTGAAATGGTTAGACTTAATTAAGTTATCAAAATGGTTTTGGACCTAGGGCATTAGATGGGATTTTAATTTTCTGGGACATGTGATGTCAAATCCCATATTTATCCAAGAGTTACATAAGATGTAATTGGTAAAGTGTTACCTTCCTAAAAACCATACTTTAGGTGATAAACCAAAGCTTACTTAAAGTGAGGTGAAATATGGATCTTGGCCCACTAAAATTACAATTGTTGTGATTGCCAAATTAATAATGAGGGTTATTGATTTGATAAAATTAGTGAGATTTAAATTATGCCTCGTTAAAAATTGTTTAATAAAATGCTAAGTACTCTATGTATATATTTGTTGTAGATAATGGCATTAAACACCACATCCAACTTGTCACTATGAATGATCCTTGAGAAGGATAAGTTCAATGGGACTAACTTCCTTGACTGGTATAAAAACTTGAGAATTGTTCTTAAGCAAAAGAGGAAGGAATATGTCCTTGATCAACCTATTCTTAATGAACCAGTTGCTAATGCTCCTAGAGCTCAAAAGGATGCTCACAGTAAGCATCTCAATGACTCTGTTGATGTCACTTGCATCATGCTTGGAAACATGGAATCAGAGCTTCAGAAGCTACTGATGGAAATGGAGGCTTATACCATGATAGACCATCTCAAGGAAATGTTTCAAGAGAAAGCTAGAATTGAGAGGTTTGCCACTTTAAAGGCATTACTCTCGTGCAAGTTGATTGTTGGCGGTTCAGTGAGTCCTTATGTTCTTAAAATGAAGGATCATCTTGATCATTTGCAAAAACTTGGTCTTGAGATTAGCCAAGAGTTGGCTGTTGACATCATTCTGCAATCTTTCCTAGATGCATATGATGGGTTTGTTGTGAAACACAACATGCATAATATGGAGAAGACTGTTTCTGAGTTGCATGGGATGCTTAAGACTGCTGAACAGAACATCAAGAATACCTAAGATGTTTTGATGGTTAAGAAAGGAAGATGTATGAAAAGGAAAGGAAAGAGTAAGAGCAAGAATAAGGCTTCCAAGGACTTTAAGAAGCCCAAGCCTAACCCCAAGCCCAATCCTAAACCTAAGGCTAAACTACCAAAGGAAGGACTATGCTTTTTCTGTAATGAGCTTGGTCATTGCAAAAGAAACTTCGAGCTCTATTTCGATGACCTGAAAAGAAGAAGAGTAGTGCGACTACTCCTTCAGGTATTTATGTTATAGAAGTCAATTTGTATACTTCTGATTCTTGGGTATTAGATACTAGATCTGGTTCTCACATTTATACCAATGTGTAGGGTCTTAAGAGGAGTAGAATGTTGGCTAAAGGCAAAGTGGACCTACGAGTTGGAAATGGAGCAAGAGTTACTACTTTAGCTGTAGGAACATATGAGTTGACTTTGACTAGTAGACTTGTTTTAAGTTTAGAAAATTATTATTATGCACCTGCTATGAGTAGGAATATTATTTTTGTTTCTTGTTTGGACAAGGAAGGTTTTGAGTTTATTATTAGGAATAATGAATGCTCCATTTACCATGATAATATTTTCTATGGATATGCTCCATGAACTTATGGTCTTTATGTTCTAAACATTGAAAACACAAATGAAAAATCTATCTATAATGTTAATACAAAGAAGTTTAAATCTAAAGATTTAAACCCTACCTATCTTTGGCACTGTCGTTTGGGCCATATAAATGAGAAATGCATTTCAAAACTCCATCAACATGGGTTTTTGAATTCATTTGATTTTGAATCATTTGAAGTATGTGAGTGTTATTTATTAGGCAAAATGACTAAGACACCTTTTACTGGCATAGTGAAAGGGCTAATGACTTATTGGGCCATGTACATTCTGATGTATATGGACCATTAAGTTCTCCTGTTAGAGGAGGTTTTCAGTACTTCATTACTTTCACATATGATTTCAGTAGATATTGCTATGTCTATCTAAAGAAACAAAAGTTTGAATCTTTTGAAAAGTTTAAAATTTTCAAAAATGAAGCACAAAATCAACTTGGTAAAAGTATTATAGCACTTCGATCAGATCGAGGTGGTGAATACTTAAACCAAGAATTCGTTGATCATCTTAGAGATTGTGGGATAGTCTCACAATTAACTCCACTAGAAACACCACAAAGGAATGGTGTGTCTAAACAGAAAAATCAAACTTTATTGGATATGGTTCAATCTATGATGAGCCAGTTAGATCTTCCAATATCCTTTTGGGATATGCTCTAGAAACTGTTACATTCATACTAAACAGAGTTCCATCAAAGGCAGTTCAAAAGACACCATATGAGATGTGGACTAGGAAGTCGCCTAGTTTGTCTTTTCTTAAGATTTGTGGATGTGAGGCTTATGTGAAGCATCAAATTTCAGATAAATTGGCACCCAAATTAGACAAATGCCTTTTTGTATGATATCCTAAAGAAATTAAAGGATATTACTTCTACAATGCTTCTGAGAACAAAGTGTTTGTTGCTCGAAATGGTGTCTTTTTAGAAAGAGAATTCATTTCTAAAGGAACCAGTGGGAGTAAAGTTAAACTTGAAGAAATTCAAGAACCACAAAATAGCATTGAACGACCTATGGAATCTCAACTTGATCAACAAGTGGTTGTTGAGTCTACACAAGTCGCATAAGGCCTAAGGAGGTCTAGTAGGACACGTCAGAGCCCTAAGAGATATGGATTTCTGTTAACTGATAATAATGATGTGATGATTGTGGATCAAAATGAGCCCACATCCTACCAAGAGGCCTTGAATAGCCCTGACTGTGATAAATGGCTAGAAACCACGAAGTCAGAGATACAATCCATGTATGATAATCAAGTATGGACTTTGATTGATCCGCCTAATGGTTTAAAGACTATTGGGTGAAAATGGGCTTTCAAAAACAAAACAGACATGGATGGCAATGTACATACCTTTAAGGCAAGATAGGTAACAAAAGGTTTCAAGCAAACACATGGTATAGACTATGATGAAACTTTTTCACCAATTGCTATGCTTAAATCCATTCGAATTCTCCTCGCCATAGCTACATACTATGATTATGAGATTTGACAAATGGATGTCAAAACAACGTTTCTTAATGGAAACCTACTTGAGGATGTGTACATGACACAACCGGGAGGGTTTTGTTAGTCTTGAGAATTCTAGAACGGTTTGCAAGCTTCAAAGCATCTCGGAGTTGGAATCTTCGTTTTGATGAAGTAATCAAAGAGTTTGATTTCATTAAAAATGAAGATGAGCCTTGTGTTTACAAGAAGGTTAGTGGGAGCGCAATAGTCTTTTTGGTGTATTAGTCATTGGAAACGATATCCCTATTCTACAAAATGTTAAATCATGGTTAGGGAATTGTTTCTCAATGAAAGACTTAGGTGAAGCTGCCTATGTTCTAGGCATCAAGATCTATAGGGATAGATCTAAGAGGCTTATTGGCCTAAGCTAGAGTACATACATTGACAACGTATTGAATAGGTTTAGTATGCAAGATTCCAAGAGGGGAATCTTGCTCATATCACATGGAATTAGTCTCAGCAAGACTCAGTGTCCAATGACATATGATGAGTGAGACCACAAGAATAAGATTCCATATGCTTCTGCAATTGGATCTATCATGTATGTAATGTTATGTACTCGACCTGATGTCTCATATGCCTTAAGCATAACCAGAAGATACTAATTAGATCCAGGTGAAAGTCACTAGATAGCAGTCAAGAATATCCTTAAATATTTGAGAAGAACTAAGGATGCATTCTTACTGTATGGAGGAAAGGAAGATGAGCTTGTTGTAAGTGGTTACATAGATGCTAGCTTCCAATCCGACAAGGATGACTTTTGATCACAGTCAGGTTATGTGTTCTATTTGAATGGAGGTGCAGTGAGCTGGAGAAGTTCAAAGCAAGACACCTTTGTTAATTCTACAATAGAAGCTGAGTATATAGCCGCCTCAAAAGCAGCTAAGGAAGTAGTTTGGATCAAAAAGTTTATTACTGGTTTAGGTGTTGTTCCTAGTATATCAGATCCAATAGACTTGTATTGTGATAATAACGAGGCCATAGCACAAGCTAAGGAACCTAGATCACATCAGTGATCCAAACACGTACTCAGGCGTTATCATCTCATTCGAGAAATCATTGAGAGAGGAGACGTGAAGATATGCAAAGTACCTCACTACAAGAAAATATTGATTACACGGCCTTTATTTCACGACCGTTTCACAAACACCGTCGTGTAAAGGGCAAAAATGCGCGGCAAGTTACGCCCGTGAAAACGAAGACCGTTGTGGAAAGTCGGGAAGATACCACGACGGTTTTCTGAAAAACCGTCGTGGAAGCTTTGGGTTACCACGACGGTTTTATGTAAAAACCATCGTGGTATCTTCAAGGGCAACGTAAAAAAGTGGTGTGCATTTCAAAGCTACCATGATGGTTTCTAGAGAAAACCATCGTGGAAGATTAGGGCTACCATGACGGTTTTCTCCAAAAACCGTCGTGGTAGGCCTAATCTTCCACGACGGTTTTCTCCAGAAACCGTCGTGGTAGCTTATTTATAACCCCACACTCTTGGCTTTCAGACAATACATTTCAGAAACACACTTTACAAATATAAACACAGACCCTTCCGAATCAGCCGCTGCCATCTCTCTCCGCCTCCACACTCCTTAATCTCAGCTGAAATTGTAAGTTTTTTTTGTACAAAGTGAGAAATAGTTGTTGATTGTGTTGTATAATTATTAATCCAAAATTGATAAATAGTTGTTTTATTTTTTTCTTTATTCCGTGAAGTTGATAAATAGTTGTTCATTTTGTTGTTTATTTCGTGAAGTCCAAAATTGATAAATAGTTGTTTTATTTTTTTCTTTATTCCGTGAAGTTGATAAATAGTTGTTCATTTTGTTGTTTATTTCGTGAAGTTTGTATTGTGGATCATGGGTATGATTTCTTCGTTTTATAATGAGTATGTGTAACTTATTTAATTTATGATGACCGGGTGATGTTTTTTTTATGATTAATTAATATATGCATGTAGGCATGGGTATATATATAAATTGTGAAATTAATTTTAATTGAATAATTGCTATTTATTATTTTGATATAGGAATTGGAAAATGGATAGGAAATGGATGTGGGATTTTTGATTGTCTGAAGAGTATGTGAATGGTGTGGAAGAGTTCTTGGATTTTGCCAAAAGTCATGCAAATGGTGATAAAATTCGATGTCCTTGTGTTCAATGTGGAAACCATAGATTGCATCCAATTACAATTGTTAGAGGACATTTATTTCAAAATGGAATCATAAGTAGTTATCAAACGTGGCATTTTCATGGCGAGTCTAATTTCAATCCAACCTTACTAAATAAAGAAAAGCAATCTATTGTGGAGGATAAAATGGAGGATGAAGACAATATGGTTGACATGGTCAATGATTTAGAAGAACACTTTGTGCACCGTCCGGATTTATTTGAGACAATGATGAATGATGCAGAGACACCAGTGTATGAGGGGTGTACCAATTTCACTAAATTGTCTGCTTTAGTTGGATTATGGAATTTGAAAGCATCG
>CAMOHE010050838.1:0-39389 GCA_946598075.1 Artocarpus hirsutus | reverse complement strand
TCAGAGATTGGGTTGTGTAGTGAACAACCTTGGAGGCAGGTCCCGAAACCCAGCTGGGCCACTACGATGGTGAGTTATGTATGGTTTGCCCAATAAAGGAAAAACGGTATTCTTTCTGGTTGATTTATTTGAATTACTTTTGGAAGATTACATTTTATTGAATTTCTCATTTAATTATCTATTTGTTGATGGTTCCAGTTCGTTTCTACATGTTTATCTGATTTTAAGAAATTTCCTTAAAAGTTGAATAATTTTTTAAATATAGTCCTACTGAGCCTTTCGCTCCCTTTTTTATTTGTTTTAAAATCTTAACCCTAGGTGGATATCAGCATAGGATTGGAGAGGAGTCCGCTGACCGGACTTACGACCCGTAGAAGAACTTGGTAGGTTAAATTACAATTCAAGGCATGTAAGATTTTTAACCTTCTTTACTTTCGGACTATGGTTGTATCATAATATTGTCAATACCATATGTGTGTGCACAATATGTGGGCCAGTGGAACTCATACGCGTTCCACCCCATATTTAATTATTTTAATGTTATTTCTATTTGTTTAATTATTATGATGATTAATTTTCTTTCGTTAACTTATTCTATTCAAACGATTTTCAAATTATCATATTTTTACTTATAAATTTAATTCTAAAACCTTGTTTTTAACTAAATCTTCATCTATTTAACTTAATTAAATCTCCATGTTACCTCCCGTACTCCGGGGCGTGACAATCAATATTTACTTTTTTATATATTTTATTTTATTTTTACAAAATTAAAAAAAAGGGAGATTTGAAATTAACTAAATTACTTAAAAGAACTAAAATAACGAAACTCAATTTAAAAAAGAAAACAATAAGAATGCAAAATAAATGATAATTAAAATGTGAATTAAAATAAAAAAATGTGAAAATCAGTTAAAGGGAAAATTAAATGACAATAACAAAATTAAATTAAAAAAATTCAAATCAGAATAACAATTGCAAATAAATAATGAAAGCAAAAGTGATAAAACTGGTTAAAGTTTTATTCTCCACCATTAGAGAATAATTTTGTTGTGATTATAGAATTATTTCCAATTTTCTGTTGAAATTACCAACCTAAATAGCAACAAGCTCTACTATCCCGATCTTTCCTTACTTTATAGTTTAAGAAAATAAGCTTCTTACTAAATTTCTTTCCATTAAATAATCTAGAACAAACTCTCTAGATTTAATCTAATGGAAGCATGAAATTGAGAAAGATAGGTTGGTCTAAGCAATAAACTCATAAGTTCGGTTCATTTAACTTAGGTTATATTTCATATCACAATCAAACAAAAGCCTCCTGCAATCGTAGATCATAATTTGTTACTAATAGTTAAAATACAAGACAATTACGGATCTAGATTTCTAATGTAGTCTTAGGTGATTTCCCACTCTCATTTTGTTGTGCACCCAAATTAAACAAGAAAATAACTATAAGCATTAATTATGGTGAAACATAAATAATCTCTACTGAAAACTTGGAAAATAATTCATACAAAATATCTACATAATCATGTCCAAGGCTTTGAAATCACTTTTAACCAAAAATAAGCTTAGCTAGACATGATTTAAAATAATAACAAAAACATAAAAGTTAATAATATTTACAGTTTAAAAGATTGGCGAAATTTGTAGTATGGTGACATTCTCCAAGAATTTTTTGCAGAAACCTCTTTAGATTCGTCCTCCTTCCTCTATTTCTCGCTATTTTTTCCCTCAAAATTTGAAGTGTTTATTGAATTTTCTAAATGAGAAATGATTGAATAATTGATGATTTGAACTAAAAAACTGTTGCCTTTTTATAGGTGAACTCATGCGATTCTTCACAAAAATTTACATTCGAAATAGGACGAGAGAAAAGCAACTTTGTGTGGGCGGCATCATAATTCAGGCACAACTTGATGAAGTAGGTAATTGATTTTATCGCAGATGTATACTGGGTTCATACTTTAAGAAATTACAACAAATTGATTGATTATATTTTCATTTATATTTGTATTTATTTTTTATTTTTATTTTCTTCCTTCCCATTGGAATCATCTCAAATTAAATCAAAACTTTTGATTCTTTATGTTTTTCTCACTCGAATGCATCTTAAAGATGTGTAGATTCTTTTTGTTGCGAATGATGGCAAGAGGAAAAAGGCACAATTTGGGCAGTTAAAGACACAAAATTGAATTTGACTAATCTAGTGGCAAGGAGTAAGGCATACTTGGTGGGCCATTTGAGGGAAACAAGAGTCGTTGATCTAGTCTTCATTTTGGGAAACATGTTGATCTGATGGCCACAGGCATAGGACCACACGCAAATAATATGCACACCCACATGTGAAAGAATTGAGGTATGATAAACCCATGTGATGTAGACCCAGGCTGTCACGACTTGGCTTTCTAGACTCGGCTCGGCATGGCTTCAAGCACAAGGAAGAGTGGAGCAGGTCGGCTGGTGTGGTTTGGAGGCTTACGTTATCCTTTCCAAAAGTTCTTACCCAAATGTTTCTAGAATTAATTCTTGAGCCCCAATTTTGAGTTTCTTCTCATTTCTTTTTCTATTTTTAGTTCAATGTCGTCTTTGCTTGAAAATAAACCCAAAGAAAATAATTATTTCACAAAACAAAAATTTCTAAAATAGATAAATATTACTAAACACACTTAAAAATAAAAATAAAGATCAAAATCAAAATCAAAATAAAATTTAATTGAACTTGCGATTTTAAAATATATTTTACAAAGATAAAACAATTAATACTTAAGAGTACTTTTAAAAACTACCAAAAATATAATTAAATAATAAAAGCATGAAATTGAACATATTTTACAAAAACCATACTAAACGCTAGAAACATGCAAAAATGCTTTATTAGAGGTTTTAATAACAAATAAAATGTTAATTAAATTATTTCAAAGTCATGAACATGTACATTTTTACGTGTTATCAAATACTTAAATCAAGCAAACTGATGTACAAAATGAATTAAAAAAATATATATATGTATATATAGAGGGAGAGAGAGAGAGAGCGAATAATAGGCAAAAGTTTAAATAAACTCACATAAATCATGTGCACAAGAAACAACCTTTAGCAAAGAAAAATTGTAAATTAAGAAATGACAAATAAAATTTTAATACAAGTGGAAAATTCAATTGAAGGAAAAAGAAATGCTTTTTTCTTAAGTAGTTACATATTAAATAATTTCATTTTATGTGTGAAAGTTAGAGAAATTAGTTTTAGGTTTCAAAAACAAGAGTTTAGTGTATGTTGAGGGGGAGGGTGATTAACATTTAACTTTTTTCATTTTTATCATTTTATATGAAGAAACTTTTATAGTAATATAGTTTAATTTGGAGTAGAGTTTCAAAGTAAAGTGGAATATGTGAGTAGAACTACCAATATATTTATTATCAGAAAATTAAAAGAGAAAAGAAATTAGCTAACGATTAAGATCATTTGGTTGCTTGACCTACTATATCAAGTCACATAAAATTGTAAAACATAAGTATATACCTTAATTAGATTTAATGATGTAATATTTTATATGATTTGTTATAGTTTGTTAAGCAATTGGTCAACACTAAACATTAATTAAAAAAAATTCTCTTAATTTTCTAATATTCAATATAAATAGGAACGTCAATTCCTCTCAAAAAATATATATATTGTGAAATTATTATTATTATTATTAGCAATAGTAGTAGTATTAGGGTTGTTATGGAGTGGCATTGTCCATGTAATTTTATTTTTTTTAAAATGTTGTGCAAGTTCTTTTTTTGTTTTTGAAATAAGGCATACAAATGTTAAGATCGATGTCCTAAAAAATAAATACTTTATATGTATTATGACACTTTTTTTTGTGAAATAAATAAGGGTTATTAACATTAATAACTCTTAACTTTAGGGTCTTTCTCGTTTTGCCCCCTAAACTTTAAATATCATCATTTTACCTCTTAAACTTTCAAAACTCCTCACTTTGTTCTTGAATTTTAAAAACCACCATTTTTCCCTTGTTTCTAAGCTCTTTATTTGTCTCCTATTTTTCAATTTTTCATTCAAATAGACAAAATTAAGCCCAATTGATTCACACATTGGGTCACTTGTAAGGGCAAAAAAAAGATTTTATCCCTGATTTTATCCCTCTCAGGTTTTGTTCTACGTTTACAATCTCATTTAACGTTTTTTTATTTGTTCTCATTTAAGAAGGGTTTATATGCATATTTTTTCTCGATATTATCCGCCGATATCTCCTCATCTTTAATGCTAACTTATCTTTTTTAGTATTCAAATTTAGATATCAACTTATTAAACAAAAAAATGATAAAAAAATATGCAAGCAAACCCTTCCTAAATAAGAGTTCAAAAAAAAAAAAAAACAAAGGCGTTAAGTGAGAAGGCAAATACAAACAAAACTTAGGAGTAATAAAATCTCACTTTTACCCTTATAGGTGACCTATGTGCCCTATGTGTAAATCACATGGGCTTAATTTCATCTATTTGAATGTAAAATTAGACATTTAGGAGACAAAGTAAAGAACTTGAAAGTTCAAGAGCAAAATGGTAATTTTTAAAATTTAGGGGGCAAAATGAGGAGTTTTGAAAGCTCATGGAGTAAATTAGTGATTTTAAAGTTCAGTAAGCAAACTAAAGGAGACCCTAAAGTTTAGGGACCATTGATATTAATGTAAATGCAAATGTTCCATGTATTAAATGGTCCTTATATTGCTTTCATATTAGTGATGATATATTGAGCAAATATATGATCTATGACTATTAGAACCAAATCTTAGAATTGGGCTTATTTGGGTTCTATATGATGATAATCCAATTTGAAGATTAATAGTCAAAATATATAGTCTATAGTTTGTGGATCAAGTTAGGCACTTTATACATGATAAAGCTGTAATAGGAATCTATGTCTAATTAGTGAGATAGTTTATTTTAGCTATTGGAGCAAGTTAACTCCATAGTAGACACATGGGAGTAGTAGACTTAATAGTGGTCACCTCCTAGACTAGACTTAAAATATAATTGATTTGCTAATAATTTTGTTTAACTTAAATCAATTGAATTTAATAATCATTTATGTGTCATCTTAATTTTGAAGTGAATTTATGGCTTCATGGTTGTAGTTTGTATCTTTTGATATGGCAAAAGCAAGAGTTTTGATGGACGAAGCCTCTATTATAGGTATGTTGAAGATGGAACATACTTTTCCTAAGAGCATAATCTATAAATATGGAATCTACAACTCTTTAAGAAAGAGTCAATGTTGTGTAGGAATTTTTCATGATGGGAAGACCATTCAAAATCCTATCCCCTTTAAACCAAGCTTCTAACCAAGTAGGTCGAGAATGTCCATTGAAAAAGGCCACCAAGTTAGCTAAGAAGACCAATTTGAGAAGTTTAAGAAGGCCAATCTGAGGAGGTAAGATGAAAAACCACCAAACAAGTCCATTAGGTGAAATCAAGGTCTAACATATGTGTGACCAAGATCAGTCTGACCAAGATCTATTCGATTAGGATCAATTTGATTTGGATCTATTTTACTAGGATAAGTCTAACCAGGATCAATCTGATCAGGATCTATTTGACGATGCCCAAGCAACTATGGAGAATAGCTCTAAGGTAGCAGCAAGGTGGTCAGACCTCGACCACATCATATAATAATGGATTATACACAAAGACCATCAAGTGGCACCAGTTCGGCCATCCGTTGAGCAATCATCTGTCTCATGAGATCATAATACCTATCGCTAGCCACCTAGGCTCCATACAATAGGACACCCAGTTCACAGGCCAAACCTGGTCCACACTTAGATCTAAGCTAAACTCTAGAAATAGGAGCATCAACTCTAGCACAAAGGTATGAACATTCTTCCCTTATCTACTTGGCCACTCCACTAGCTCTTCCCTAATCAAAACACTTGACTTGAGTGTTAGAGTGCCGTTTGTAGATAGCACACTGGTGTCCCATAACTCTAAGGCCTTCACTTCTTTTGCAGATTTGACTAGACTAGATGAAGCCAAGTAGAATAAGGAACCCAGACCACCATGCAACCCTACACGTGGTATTGTGTCTATAACACCTGCCAATGTCATGTAACAAATAATTAACAATGTTAAGTAATTTCCTTATTGATTTATGATATTATGTCACTGACTATTTTATTTTAACTGTTATGGCAGATGATGGTCATGTGAAATTGATGTGCTCAAGTGTTCATGTTATTTACGATGTATGTTTAATTATAATTTTGTAATAAATTAATGATTTGTTAAACTTTGGTGTGTAAAGCAGCTTGGCAGGTCGAATTGTCCCTCACTGAATGGCAGGCTGATGAAACTTCATCGGTAGGCCAGACCTCAAACCTTCGACAGGCCGAACTGAGCGATCAGTAGGCCGAAGACTACTGACGAGCAGTCAGTAAAAATCTCTCCAAATTTATAACAGTGATAATTACGATACTTGGTTGATTTAATGTAATTGATTGGCATATTTTTGGATTAATTCTTTATTTAAGGAAATGAAATATTTGACTTTTAATTGATTAGATTTAATTGTTAAGGTTTCGCATATTAAAGGTGAAAAATATGGTAAGAATACCAAATCATTGTCAACTTTCCCCAATTCCCCCTCAATCTCCCATGATTATGCATTCTTTTTCTCTACCAATTCCAAAAAAAAAAAAATTAAACCCCCTCATCACATCACTTTTATTTTCATGTACACTTCAAAAAAAAAAAAAAAAGAAAAGAAAGAAAGAAAGAAGAAATTCCTTCCACGCTCTTCTCCTCTTCTTCCCTTCATGATTTCTTTTCTCTTATTTACCTGCAAATATTTGAATGAAAGATTTGGGTTCTATCTTAAGTGAATTGAAGAAAGGTTTGAGAAGAATTCATTTTAAGGTAAGAGTTCTTTTTTTTTTTTGGTATTTCTGAAATATATTTTTCCTCCTGAATTCGACTACTATATCCTTGTCTAGGAATCTTTGCTTACTCTAAAATTTTAAAATGTTATTCATGTATGTGTTATGTGACATTTGTTATGTGACATTCCTCCAAATTTCATGCTCATTGGATTTTTCTATATTAAGATTTGAATTTTCTTCACCCTGCCACTCACAGAAAATTATTGCTGATTATTTATGTTCACATAAATGTAGCCTCTGTTCATAAAGCAAATGAATGATTTTCTTACAAAATTTCATATGTATATGTTTATGTATAAGTTAAATTTATATAGTGGGAAGTCTCATGATAATACGATGAATATATCATGCGTTACGAATTGTTTTTTATTGAAGCTAGGTTTTAGTCTGTTTTATCAGTAAATTATTAAACTTTTATTTTGTGATGTTTTTATATGATTTAATGAATTTATTTGATGATGAAATATTTTTGTGCATCAGTAATTATATGTTAATAGGTTGGCACAAGAATTTTAGATTCTAAATAATTTTATTTTAATTATTGGAATATGAAAAATGTATGCAACTATGCCTAAATGTTAAAGGTTATTTTGTTTACATCTTTCAATGCATGTTTTGGGATGGTTTGAATTTATTTAAAGGTAATTTTTGGCTATATTGTAATTTCAAGTGTCTATTATATGTAGTATTTTTATGTAATTATTTTAGGATATAGATAATTTATTATGTGAATATAAGTTAGAATTGTTCACTGTTTTGCTAATTGTTGACAGTTTTGGTATTTTAAGTTATGTGGCTTATTTAAAATGTCAAATGGAATTTTTATGACTAATGAAAAATCATGATATTATGTTTGTATGTTATTCTTGTCCCTGTCAAGTTTGGTGCCCATATTGTGTGTATATGTTGAGTTATTAAGCTATGAATTCATTGAGGTCTGGGAACATTTGTGTTGAAAGTTTTGTTTTAATGTTTTACGGTTAATGAAAAATGTAGTATGAATTGATATTTTCAAGAGATGTTTGTATGAGTGATAAAACATGGTATTAAAGATGTTATGTGGTATTGAATGATTTCATGGAATCATGAAAAATAAAAGTTAATTGTTTTTTTTTTCTAAATGAATGTATGACAAGAACACACTAAGGAGCGAGCACATCAAGACTGTGGCGACATCACCTGCAATTCAGTTAAGGTTAAGTAAGCTTATTAAAGTAAGTACGTTCTCACCTGTAACATGATATGGATTGTGAAAGTATGAATTTATGTTTATGACGATGATTCTATGATGTTTTCATTTTATATCACTTAAGAAAGATTTGATGTTCAAAAGTTATACATGTATGATGATGACGTATTTCAAAGTTTAAAGGTATAAATATGTATATATGTATCACCTAAATAAGTGTTGCACACCAATGTTATGTTATGATATGTTATGATGTCACGTTTGGTTTAGGATTAGCTACCCTTCTCCTCTCATGACGGTGCACCTACAATGATGATTATGGTGCAACACTTAGGCCTTTAAGATAAAATGAATAAAGTTTTTAATATGGACAATGTAATGAAAGATATGTTCCTTTTGAAATTGTGCTTAGTGCACTATTATGATGAAGCATATGATGATGATGTTCATAAAATGTTTTTAAGTTGTGAGATATAAAATGTAGTTACTAAGCATTAGCTTATTCAATTTTACATCATGTTGCAGATAAGGGTAAGAAGATAATGGATTAGACGGAGGGCATGGAAAGGCGTGTGAGCTATGCAAGATGAATTGCAAACAAAAGAACACCAAAGAAGGAATTTTAATGAAATAAACTATGTTTTATAATTCTGAGTATGTTTATTTGACGGACTTTTAAGATTTGAATCATGTCATTTTAACTTTATAGTTTTATCAATTGTCTTCTGCTTTTGAAACATTTAGACTGGTTTTTAATCAAAACTTTTATATGACAGTTTGGCCTGCCGACCATTTCTAATTGGACTGCCGAAGAAATTAATCGGCCTATCTATTGCCAAGTATCGGCTTGTTGATTTTATTGATTTTGAAACCTAGTTTTGCAAGCCTCAGGCGGCCTACCAATGGTTGAACATCAGTCTGCCGATCGAGTTCGGCTTGCCGAAGCACAAGTTTGGCCTGCCGAACTGTGTATGTAGATTTTTAAAGATGTTTTAAAAGTTTATTCAATTTACAATGATATTGGCAAACTATTTAAAGGATGTTTATGATCAAATAACTATTTATAATAGATTAAATTATTAAATATTAATTTTAAAAAAAAATTATGCATGGATTCTTGGGATTGTTTTCCAAATTAAGTTTCAATCATGTAGTTTATCTTAAACTTAAAAGTATTAAGGAGTGAATGTAATGACATTTATGGCGTCCGTAAAGGGGGCGTTACAAACTTTAGTATCAGAGCAGATTTCTGTTTTCAATTCATATCGTCACACGTCAGTCCAAGTCCTCCAAATAAGTATGTTTTAAAGTTAGATGTTAAGATGCAAGTATGATGATAAGAATAAGATTTAGTTGCCTAATAAATAATGCCCTAGTAGTGAAACCTGTCTCATAAATTAGAAGATTGTTCCTAAATTCATACTCTTTTAGGAAATCAATAATGGACAGCCATAGAAGAATGCAAACCCACACTCAGACCAACGAGAGGTTAATGATGATGATTGCTGAGCTACAAAGACAACTAGAGGAACAAAAAAGAGAGATTGCAGCATTAAGAGCCGATGGCCACAACGGTGAATGACAAGGCAATGACGTGCCTCCTTCTCCTCTTCCCTAGCCACAAGTTAACGAAGTCCCAGCTCCTGCTGCTAAGCCTAGAGTGGCCTATCAGGAACCCCTATTAGTCAGATGGAAGAGGGTTAAGCCAGCAAACTTTGAAGGTTCTAAGGATCCACTTATTGCTCAGGGATAGCTAAAGATGATTGAGGCCATTCTGAGACTCATGGGCTTCACAGATAATGAGAAGGTACTTTGTGCTTCGTACTTCCTCACCATGGAGGCTAGGATTTGGTGGGACATAATCGAACAGAGTAGGAACATTGAAGAGATGTCATGGGCTGACTTCGTTCATGAGTTCAACACGAAGTTCTTCCATATGAACATTACAAGGAAGCATTATGATGAGTTTGAGAATCTGTGCCAAGGAGATATGTCAATTATAGATGTCGTGGCAAAGTTTGATCAGCTAGCTTGCCTTTGCCCAAGGATGGTTAATGATGAAAGCAAAAGGGTTAGAAGACTGATCAGAGTTCTCTGGCCATAAATTGCTACAATTGTTGATGGGGCAAGTCCACCCAGAAACTAGGAGTAGGTTGTTCTGAGGGCCCAATGTGTTGAGTTTCACCTATCGAAACTAAGAAGAAATTAGCCTCAGTCATGAGAGACAGCCAGTAATGCAAACACCTAGAACCGCCCTCAACACAGAACCAACAACAACAACTATCAACACTGGAGGAATAACAAGAGGAAGGGCAATCCTCAAAACCAGCAAAACCAAGGCAACAAGAGGCATAATGGCGGCCAGCCCATCAATAACCATAGGTAGTTTCAACCATGCATCAAATGCAAAAGGAATCATCCTAGAGAATGTCGTCTAGGAACTAATCAGTGTTTTATCTATGGATGAGAAGGTCATTTTGTCAAGAATTATCCCAACCTGACTAATGCTCAAGCCCAACAGAAAGCTCTGCAAGCCCAACTTCATCAGATGCAAGCCTCCTTAGAAGGGCCGTTGATTAACCAAGGAAGACTTGAAGCCCCGCCCATAAATGCCCGCATCTATGCACTGACAAAAGAACAGGTGGCTATAGAAACCTCTAATGTAGTCACAGGTTAGATCTCAAGTCTTTCTATTAATGCATATGTCCTTTTCGATATGGGTGCCACACATTCTTTTGTATCATCATCTTTTGCTAAGAAGTTAGGGGTTCGTCTAGAGCCTATGAGGCAGGGATTCACTACGACACTACCCTCTAGGGAAGTGATGATATCTACACACTATATGCGTATTGTTCCTCTATGGATTTCTGAAGGGAACTTTTTGTCGACCTCATCATGATCGATTTATACAATTATGACATGATTCTTGGGATGGATTTTCTGAGCAAGTACAATGCTACCCTTGAATGCCAGAAACGAAAGGTGATCTTCCAACCAGAGGGTGAACAGAAGTTCGTGTATGTGGGTGAGTCTAGAAAGAAACCAAGCGTGTTTTTGTCAGCCATGAAAGCAAGGAAATTATTATCTAGCGGCTACATAGGCTATCTAGCAAACATTGTAGATAAAAGTCAAGAAAAAAAGATAAAGATTGAAGATGTGGCAGTGGTACGAGAATTTCCAGAGGTGTTTCCAAATGACCTGTCAAGCTTACCTCCTGATAGAGAAGTTGAATTTAAGATCGAGTTCGCTCTAAGCACCGATCCGATTTCAAAGGCACCTTATAGAATGGCCCCAGTAGAGTTGAAGGAGCTTTATTCTCAACTAAAAAGACTTCTCGACAAAGGATTCATCCGGCCGAGTCACTCACCTTAGGGAGCTCTAGTTTTATTTGTCAAGAAGATGGATGGATCTATAAGACTCTGCATCGACTATAGAGAGCTGAACAAGGCAACGATCAAGAATAAGTACCCGTTGCCTCGAATTGATGACTTGTTCGATCAGCTAAAGGGTGCATCAGTGTCCTTAAAGATTGATCTACAGTTGGGATATCACCAATTGAAGATTAAAGAAGGAGACCTCCCAAAAACAACCTTTAGATCGAGGTATGGTCGCTATGAATTTGTGGTCATGCCTTTCGGTCTAACGAATGCACCTGTAACCTTCATGGATCTAATGAATCGGGTATTCAAGGATTTCCTCGATAAATTTGTTGTTGTGTTTATCGACGATATTCTTGTTTATTCAAAGAGTCAAGAAGAACATGTGGACTATCTAAGAATTGTGTTGGAGACATTAAGAAGACACCAGCTATATGCAAAATTCTCCAAGTGTGAGTTCTGGCTTAACAGAGTGTCTTTCTTGGGGCATGTAGTATCGAAAGAAGGGATTATGGTTGATCCTACAAAAGTAGAGGTTATTCTCAATTGGAAACAACCGATGAATGCAAGTGAGATAAGGAACTTTTTAGGCCTACCCGGTTATTATTGGAGATTCGTAGAAGACTTCTCCAGATAGCAATGCCACTCGCAAATTTAACTTACAATGGAAAGAAGATTGAGTGGACTGAAGCATGCAAGAAGAGTTTTCAAGAACTAAAGGAAAGATTAACGATAGCTCCAGTATTGGCTATTCCTGAAGGAAGTGATGGATTTGTAATTTACAGTGATGCCTCTAAGATGGGCCTTGGTGCTATTTTAATGCAGAATGATAGAGTGATCGTCTATGCATGTAGACAATTAAAGGATTACGAGAAGAATTATCCTACTCATGACCTAGAGTTAGCAGTAGTTGTTTTTGCATCGAAAGTATGGAGACATTACTTATATAGGGTTTAGTGCAAGATCTTCATTGATCATCAAAGCCTAAAATACTTCTTTACTCAGAAGGACCTAAACATGAGACAGCGAAGATGGCTAGAGCTGGTGAAGGATTATGATTGTGAAATCCTTTATCACCCTAGAAAAGCTAATCGAGTGGCTGATTCTCTAAGTAGGAAGACAATGGCTACATTAATGTCATTGCAAGCAATGTCTCAGCCTTTAAGAAAGGAAATTCTAGACTTCGGTTTGGAACTTGTCACAGGCCAGCTATCAGCACTCACTCTTGCTCCAACACTGCATGATGAGATTTGGAGTAAGCAAGATGATAATGTAAGCCTCGAAAGGATTAAGCAGGAAATAAAGGAAGGGAAATGTGAAGAGTTTTAAATTACTGATGATGGAGCTCTGTATCTCAAGGACCGCTTAAGTGTTCCCAACGTTGATGGCCTAAGGGAAAGAATTTTGGTGGAAATTCATGACACTCCTTACTTAATTCATCCAGGTGTAACAAAGATGTACAATGATCTAAGGGATAACTTCTGGTGGTTTAGAATGAAACGTGACATTGCTATGTATGTAAAGAAATGTTTGATATGCCAGTAAGTTAAAATTGAACGCCAGAGACCTGGTGGTGATTTACAGTCAATCTAGATACTGGTATGAAAATGGGAGGATATTGCAATGGATTTTATTACCGGGTTGCCTAAGACTATGAATGGATATGATGCTATTTGAGTTGTTGTGGATCGACTGACGAAGATGGCGCATTTGATTTCTATCAAGATCACATACTCTATGGAACGGTTAGCGAAACTCTATGTCAAGGAGATTGTATAACTGCATGGAATCCCTAAGTCTATCATCTCAGACCGTGATGGCAGGTTCACATCCAAGTTTTGGAAAAGTGTACAGACTGCAATGGGGACCAAGTTATATTTCAGTATAGCTTTCCATCCTCAAACAGACGACCAAACAGAGAGGATGAAGTTGATCTTAGAAGATATGCTTCAAGCCTGTACTCTTGACTTCAAGACTAGCTGGTGTAAAATGCTACCATTTGCAAAATTCGCTTACAACAATAGGTACTAGGCAACAATCGAAATGGCACCCTATGA
Source organism: Artocarpus hirsutus (assembly GCA_946598075.1). Classification (NCBI taxonomy): domain Eukaryota; kingdom Viridiplantae; phylum Streptophyta; class Magnoliopsida; order Rosales; family Moraceae; genus Artocarpus; species Artocarpus hirsutus. The sequence continues at coordinate 25,822 of CAMOHE010050838.1, read as the reverse complement.
GGCCCTATATGGGCGAAAATGTAGGTTGCCTATATGTTGGCATGAAGCTGGTGAAAAGAAGTTGATGGAAGGCGTCGACGATGAAAGGACTGATTTTGTCAACGAAACCTTTGAAATGATTAAGTTGTTACAAAAAAGAATAGAGACTGTGCAAAGCCATCAGAAGAGTTAGGCTGATAGAAGAAGAAGACCCCTAGAATTCGCCATAGGCGAATCTATGTTCATGAAAGTTGCACCAATGAAAGGAGTTATGATGTTCGGAAAGAAAGGCAAGTTGAGCCCAAGATTCATCGATCCTTATAAAATTGTGAAGTGGATAGGCAAGGTGGCTTATCAACTGAATTACCATCAGAAATGTCAGCTATGCACGGCTTGTTCCATGTTTCAATGCTCAAGAATATGTTACAGACCCTACGCATGTGATTGAGCCACAAGTGATTGAGATATGAAATGACTTAAGTTATGAAGAAAAGCCAGTGGAGATACTTGATTGGAAAACCAAGACTTTGAGAAACAAAGAAATTCCATTGGTCAAGGTGCTACGGCGAAATCACCAAATGGAAGAAGCCACATGGGAACGCGAAGATGACATGAGAACAAAGTATCCGCATCTATTCTGAGTTTCAAGGATGAAACTCTTATAAGGTGGGGAGAATTGTACGAAACTCTTATAAGGTGGGGAGAATTGTAACACAAGCCAATTTCATGTAACGAATAAATAACGATGTTAAGTAATTTCCTTATTGATTTATGATATTATGTCACTGACTATTTTATTTTAAGTGTTATGGCAGGTGACGGTCATGTGAAATTGATGTGCTCAAGTGTTCATGTTATTTACAATGTATGCTTAATTATAATTTTGTAATAAATTAATGATTTGTTAAACTTTGGTGTGTAAGGCAGTTCGGCAGGGCGAATTGTCCCTCATTGAATGGCAGGCTGATGGAACTTCATCGGCAGGCCAGACCTCAAACCTTTGGTAGGCCAAACTAAGCGATCGGCAGGCTGAAGACTGTTGATGAGCAATAAGTAAAAATCTCTCCAAATTTGTGACTGTGATAATTACGATGCTTGGTTGATTTAATGTGATTGATTGGCATATTTTTGGATTAATTCCTCATTTAAGGAAATGAAATGTTTGACTTTTGATTGATTGAATTTAATTGTTAAGGTTTCCCATATTAAAGGTGAACAATATGGTAAGAATACCAAATCATTGTCAACTTTCCCCAAATTCCCCCTCAATCTCCCACAATTATGCATTATTTTTCTCTGCCAATTCAGACAAAAAAAAAATAAACCCCCTCATCACATCACTCTTATTTTCACGTACACTTCAAAAAAAAAAAAAAAGAAAAGAAAAGAAAAAAAGAAAGAAGAAATTCCTTCCACGCTCTTCTCCTCTTCTTCCCTTCACGATTTCTTTTCTCTCATTTACCTGAAAATATTTGAATGAAAGATTTAGGTTCTATCTACAGTAAATTCAAGAAAGGTTTGAAAAAAATTCATTTTAAGGTAAGAGTTCATTTTTTTGGGTATTTCTGAAATATATTTTTCCTCCTGAATTCAACTGCTATATCTTTGTCTAAGAATTTTTGCTTACTCTAAAATTTTAAAATGTTATTCATGTATGTGTTATGTGACATTCCTCCAAATTTCACATTCATTGGATTTTTCTCTATTAAGATGTGAATTTTCTTCTCTCACTGCTACTCATAGAAAATTATTGCTAATTGTTTATGTGCACATAAATATAGCCTTTGTTCATGAAAGCAAATGAATGATTTTCTCACAAAATTTCATATGTATATGTTTACGTATAAGTTAAATTTATATAGTGGGAAGTCTCCTGATAATACGATGAATATATCATGCGTTATGAAATTTTTTTATTGAAGCTAGGTTTTAGTCTGTTTTATCGGTAAATTGTTGAACTTTTATTTTGTGATGTTTTTATATGATTTAATGAATTTATTTGATGATGAAATATTTTTGTGCTTTTGTAATTATATGTTAATAGGTTGCCACAAGAATTTTAGAGTCGAAATAATTTTATTTTAATTATTGGAATATGAAAAATGTATGCAACTCACTGCCTATATGTTAAAGTTTATTTTGTTCATGTCTTTCAATGCATGTTTTGGGATGGTTTGAATTTATTTAAAGGTAATTTTTGGCTATATTGTAATTTTAAGTGTCTATTATATGTAGTATTTTTATGAAATTATTTTAGGATATAGATAATTTATATGTGAAGTTAGAATTGTTCACTATTTTTCTAATTGCTAACAGTTTTGGTATTTTAAGTTATGTGGCTTATTTAAAACGCCAAATGAAATTTTTATGACTAATGAAAAATCATGATATTATGTTTGTATGTTATCCTTGTCCCTGCCAAGTTTGGTGCCCATATTGTGTGTGAATGTTGAGTTATTAAGCTATGAATTCATAGAGGTCAATGAGCATTTGTGTTGAAAGTTTTGTTTTAATGTTTTACGGCTAATGAAAAATGTAGTATGAATTGATATTTTCAAGAGATGATTGTATGAGTGATAAAACATGGTATTGGAAGATGTTATGTGGTTTTGAATGATTTCATGGAATCATGAAAAACAAAAGTTAATTGTTTTTTTTTTCTAAATGAATGTATGACATGAACACACTAAGGAGTGAGCACATCAAGACTGTGGCAACGTCACCTACAATTCAGTTAAGGTTAAATAAGCTTATTAAAGTAAGTGCATTCTTACCTACAACATTATATGGATTGTGAAAGTATGAAATTATGTTTATGATGATGATTCTATGATGTTTTCATTTTATATCACTTAAGAAAGATTTGATGTTCAAAAGTATAAAGGTATAAATATGTATATATGTATCACCTAAATAAGTGTTGCACACCAATGTTGTGTTATGATATGTTATGATGTCAATTTTGGTTTAGGATTAGCTACCCTTCTCCTCTCATGACAGCGAGCCTACAATGATGATTATGGTGTAACACTTAGGCCCTTAAGATAAAATGAATAAAGTTTTTAATATGGACAATGTAATGAAAGATATGTTCCTTTTGAAATTGTGCTTAGTGCACTATTATGATGAAGCATATGATGATGATGTTCATAACAAGTTTTTAAGTTGTGAGATATAAAATGTAGTTACTAAGCATTAGCTTATTCAATTTTACATCATGTTGCAGATAAGGGTAAGAAGATAATGGATTAGACAGAGGGCGTGGAATGGTGTGTGAGCTACGCAAAATGAATTGCAAACGGAAGAACGCCAAAGAAGGAATTTTAATGAAATAAACTAAGTTTTATAATTTTGAGTATGTTTGTTTGACGGACTTTTAAGATTTGAATCATGTCATTTTAACTTTATTGTTTTATCGATTGTCTTCCGCTTTTGAAACATTAAGACTAGTTTTTAATCAAAACATTTTATAACAGTTCGGCCTGTAGACCATTTCTGGTCGGACTGCCAAAGAAATTAATCGGCCTACCAATTGCCAAGTATTGGCCTGTCGATTTTATTGATTTTGAAACCTAGTTTTGCAATGCCTCGGACGGCCTGCCGATGGTTGAACATCGGTCTGTCGATCGAGTTTGGCCTGCCAAAGTCACAAGTTCGGCGTGTCGAACTATGTATGTAGATTTTTAAAGATGTTTTAAAAGTTTATTCAAGTTACAATGGTGTTGGCAAACTATTTAAAGGATGTTTATGATCAAGTAACTATTTATAATAGATTAAATTATTAAATATTAATTTAAAAAAAATGTTTGCATGGATTCCTGGGAATGTTTTCCAAATTAAGTTTCAATCATATAGTTTATCTTAAACTTAAAAGTATTAAGGAGTGAATGCAACGACATCTGTGGCATCCGTAAAAAGGGACGTATAGTGTCAGTCTCATCTCGCGCATGAACATTTTCGCCCTAAAAGGAGGGCACTGCACCTTTCTTGCATCCTTATCTCTTCCCTCAACCATTCCTAGGAAGGTCAAAAGACTAATGGACCAGAAGGTCAACCTACTAAGTGTCAGGAACCCAAGAAAAGGACCATAGGTCTAATGAAGAGTTAGACCAACTCCTCTAGGTCCAACAATGTCCGATGAAGAATCCAATTAGACAAGTCCTACCAAATAGGTCATCAGGTCTGATCAGGTCTACTAGGTCTAACAAAGGTCCAACCAAGTCCACTAGGCCTAACCAAACATTTTTGACTTAGTCTACTAGGTCTAATGAAGAGTCTGACTAGGTTTAAAAAGGCTACAACCGACTAGAGAAGACCAAGTTCTAACTGTGGCCACTCAAGTTTAAGATGAAGAGTCCAAAAGGTTAATGACCAATCAAGAGACCTTAGGTTAGATGAAGAGTCCGACCAAGTCCAAAAAGGCTACAGCCAACCAAGAGACATCAAGTTCAATGAAGAGTCCAACTAGGTCTAAAAAGGCTATAGTCGACCAAATAAGACCAGGTCCTGGCTATGGCCATCTAGGTCTAGGACAAAGAGTCCAAAAAGGCTACAGTTAACCAAGGACCTTAAGTTTGATAAAGAGTTTGACCTGGTCCAAAATGGCTACAATTGACTAGAGTAGACCAAGTCTTGGCTACTGCTAACTAGGCCCATGATAAAGAGTCTAAAAAGACTATGGCCAACCAAGAGACCTCAGGTCCAACAAAAAGCTCTAGTTATATCACGTCCAAGAAGGCTTTGGTCAACCATAGAAAACAGGTCCCGACTATGAAAAACTAGGTGTCTAACAAGGCAAACCAAGCCCAAGATCAACTGTCTAGAAAGACCCATAAAAAGAAAATGTTCCAACCACAACAAGACTTTGGTGTTAGTGATCCCTACCAAGTCTTGAGGGCCACTATTTTAGAGGAATTTTTTATGATGGGAAAATTATTTGAAATCCACACCCTTTAAACCAAACGTCAAACCAAGTTAGGCTAGAAGGTATATTCAAGGCCTTCTCTTCTTTTGTAAATCTGGCTAGACTAGGTAAACTAGGCAAAATAGGGAATTCGACCACCCTGCACCCCCTCAAGTGGTGTTAAGTTGCTCTCATGCATCAATAGTCTATGTTGTAATTTTTTTGTGGGAAATTAATGTTATCCTCTCAAAGGCATTATTTGTGTTTTGAAAAATATAACGAGGCCTCCATCATTTGGATACATATGGTAACCAAATGATGTTCTGCTTATATATGTTACAAAAGAAATAAATTTTTCAATGGCAAAATAATGCAACTTTGAGATAAAATAATTAAAAGATAAAATGAAACTAAGTCCTTCATTCAATTATAGATAACCTATAGTGAAACGTATATTACAAGAGGTCATTAACAAGACTAATATATTAAGAATCTTGTAATATGCTATATTATTAAGAATGCAACTTCAGGTCTATAATGGAGTAATATCAAAGCTAATGATTAAATGGAAAGTTAATCAAGGATTAATTTATTTGTTATTATTGGAGCTTGATAATATATATCCACTAGGTCTAGATTTTTGAAATTTTTTTATTTATTTTTATTTTTTTAATAATCAAATGCAATGCAAATACACAGTTTTTACAACCATATGGAAATACATTTCAAAAATGCTAGTCACTGTTTTACTCAACTATGTCTACTAAGATGAAGATGTGTTTCAAGAATATTAAGTATTCCTTACCTCAATCATCTTCAAACTTGCATGCTACAAAAGAAAGATGCAAAGAGGAGAATTTACAAACACAAGGACTTCATCTCGGACCATTATCGAAACGCGTTTCAAGACAAATCCTTCACTCAGCCATCTTGACCTAGGAACATATGAATCTTAAAGTTCTACAAATAGCACACCTTTTTATTTTTAAAGCTTTTTTTTTGCTTTTTTTTTAAAACTAGTCCTAGATTCAATCAAAAAAATTTTGACACAACCCTCTCCCTTCAACCTAAATTGAATATTGTCCCCAATGTTTAACAAGATGAAGCAGGAAGAATAACAACATATATTTGCAAAAGTGATTATTCAAAATAGAAACAAAAACAAAAACATAGACAATAATGCTGTAGGTAAAACTAAAAGAGATATAGTTTAGAGAGAAAGACATAAATCTTGTTTGTGCTTTCTGCAGAACTTTGATGTTGTAGTGTCCGCCTCGAGATCAATGACTTGCATTTTTTCAAGCAATTCCTCTACAATAGGGGCAGAGATAAAAATCTTTCTTCCTGACTCCTCAAGAAACCTTTGTTCCACAGCACATTCTAAAAAACTAAGCAAACTGTCAAAGTAACCATTTATATTTAACAAACTAACAAGTTTAGAGTGTAGTCCTAACAATTTCCAACTAGTAATGGCAAAAAGTTCTTCTAAAGTTCCTAGAACTCTAGGTAAAGCAATGAAAGCATTTGAAACAAACTCCATGTCTCTTATTCACTTAGGGAAACCTGCGACTATTTTTGCAACACCAATGGTAGGATCACATAAACGGCTTTGAGCAAAGACACCTAGAATAATACCTAAAGCTCCAGTACCTCCAGAATGACTTACAATAGCAACAGTACCCATTAGACCTAGACTACCTCCTCCATACATAAGATTTATCTTTTTCTTAGCCAAGACAAAACCTAAATGAAATGCAGCTTCTATGTAATCAATACCTTTTCCTGATTTAGAACCGCAAAACACACAGATATTGTTGAACTTTAAAGACCACTGAGACAAGGACTCCATTATAATTACGAAGACTAAGACTCCTTTTTTTTAGATTGACTCTATCTTACAAATCCGCTCCAAGAAAAAACTTGAAAACTAAAAGGATTTTATATACATCAAAGGAGAACATTGGGCAAAATTAAGTAAAGACAACTATGATAACAGGTAAGGACAGATGGACAGATGTGACTTTTTGAAAATTTTTACCCTACAAAACTATTTACCTTTTGAGAAACTAGACTTTACTGTACAACTTTTGATAAATGGGACTAAATTTTAAAAATCGAAGCAAAGCTTATCTTACACGGCACACAAAATACCTACCGAAAAAAATTATGCATCTAACAAAAGAAAAAAAGTCAAAATATTGTTGTTAAAAGATAAACAGTACAATCACAATTATTAAACAACTACTGCATAAATCACACAAAAATGAAAATCTTTTTGTTGATGAAATTTTATTCAAGAATGAGTTAAAGAAAACTTATGTTCATCAAAACGCGTTTCTAGAAATTCCATTATTTAGCCATTCTGATGATTTTTCATTAAAACCATGATCATATCTTGAATAAATTTTCAAAATTTTTTAAATTTTTTTTTAATTTTTTATGATCTTTTTAAGAGACAAACACACAAAGAAACAAAGAAAAATACTTTACAGATTTTGTTCTGAAGTAGGAGGATCTTGAGCCTTCTTTCCATCTAACATTCTCGCAAACTGAATAGTTGGGTCTTTTAGAGCCAGATTCCCAAGACGTCCCTTTTCTACATGAAATTAAGGCTAAAGTTGTTTCATAGCCTTCTAAACATATCGACTTAGATGCGACTCAAGAGAAACTCGGAGATCTTCTAAATTCTCATTCCTAAGACCATTTTTATAGAATTAATTTTTTTCTTCTCTATTTCTAGATATAAGACCAGGTGAGGGACATTTTTCAGAATAAGTTTGACGAAAACATTTATGACATTTTGATTCCATATGACGAACTCTTTTTTTTCTAGCACACATACTTGTACCCATACCAGGTGAACCTATATTATTTACATCATTTGGATGAACAAGACCTTTTATGTACATCTTGATATCAATAGGAAGTTTAAAACATGAAAGTACCTAAAGACAAGTGACTCTAGTTTTATACTTCTTTCTGATTTCTTTTTGAGAAAGTGAAGGAAAATATTTCTTTAAGTACTCATATTTTGGATCCATGATTAAGAAATTGAGATTTTTGAAAGTGAATTGAAAGCTTTAAGAGAGAGTTTGAAAGAGAATTGGGGAGATTTTTGTGGAAGCAAAAGAAAAAAAGATTGAAGATTTTTTGGAAAAAAATGTTTGAAAGATCAAAGAACTTTAAAAGAGTTTTGGGAGATTTAGAGAGAAGACAAAGAATTCGAGAGTTAGAGAGAAAACAAGAAATTTAGAGAGGGAAAGAACAAAGATTTTTGAGCTTAAATACACAGTAACGTATTTTATAAACAAAAGGTGTTTGGAAAGACTGTACAGACACATGCGACACAATGCACAACAATAATGGGCTAAACTAAAATGGGCTAAAGAAAAGTAACCTAACAGATTACTAAGAAATGAAAATATTTTTGTGTTTTTGAATTTTTGAATTTTATGTTTTTTTAATTATTTACAAAATTCTAAAATTCAGAAAAATTCATGGAAAATCATTACATTAAAATGCGTTTCTAGAGGCCATTGATACAAAAATACCAACTAATCCTGTTGATTATAACCTCAATAATTTTTGCCATTTTAATGAATTTTTGAAATTATTTTCTAACTTTTAGGAAAACCAAAGAAAGTAAAGATACAATATACCAAAAAAAAAACATAAAGATAATTCAAACATTAATCTATAACTATGATTTTAGTTTTAGAATGAAAATCAGAATTGTCAATGTTGATGACTGTTGGAAGAGTTGCTCTAAACCTTCCCAAAAAATAGCACTCCCAAAAAGTTAAGTTGCCAGGTGCTACAAAGAACCTTTGCTAAAATTTTTCTTCATCCATAAGATCATACATGAGATCATCCATAGTGCCACCCATCACCTCATCCTCGAGTTCTTCTTCAAAAACTTCATTTTCACATTCAAGTTCAAAACTTGAATTTTCAGCTTCAAGAAGTTGGTCAACAAAAACATTCATAGGATGGTTATTAACTTTGAATAGAACATTTGAATCAAAAGAATTAGCTAAATCAGCCAAAGGATCAACAAACGTTCTAGAAGTACTTTTCTCAACAAAGTTCACTTTGCACTTTCAAAGGGTGATTGTGCCATGTTAAAAAAGTTGAATTCTGAAGTCATCCCCAAAAGACAATTTTAGTATTCCATTTCTACAATTAATTAAAGCATTAGTAGTTACAAGAAATGAACAACCTAAAATGACGAGAATTTGAATATTTGAATTTGTGATAGGTTGTGTATCCAAAACAATAAAACCTACTGGATAGTAAAATTTATCAATTTATACTAACACATCCTCAATAAAACATCCTAAAATTTTTACAGATTAATCAGGTAACTGAAGTGTGACAGAAGTTAGCTTTAGTTCATCTCAACCTAATTGCTGATAGACAAAATAAGGTAAAAGGTTGACACTAGCACCAAGGTCTAACAAAGCATGTTCAATTTGAGTATTTCTTATGATACAAGAAATTGTGGGACAACCGAGATCTTTGTATTTCAATGATGAATCATGTTGAATAAAAGAACTAACATTCTTAGTTAAAAATGCAGTTTTAGTCACATTATGCTTTCTCTTAATTGTACAACTACTCTTTCAAAAATTTAGCATAAGATGGGACTTGTTTGATTGCATTTAAAAGTGAAATGTTAATTTTGACTTGTTTGAACAGTTTAAAAATTTCAGCATTTTTGTCAGATTTTTCTTTTGAAAGCAAAGCTTGAGAAAATAGGACCTTTAGAACAAATTTCTCTTTTGAAAAACTCTTTTCTTTTTCAAAATTTTTCGCATCACCATTAATTTTATCATCACTTTTCAAAGGTGAATTAACCTTCTGATCTTTTGAAAGATTAGTTTTGTCAACAACTTTTCCACTTCAAAGAGTTGTGACAAAATTAATAGTTTCTTGTTGTGATTGTGAACTAGAAGATGCAACTTCATTTGTAGATGGATAATGTGCAAGTTAAGCAGAAAATTTGCCTTCTTCTTGAATACGAAGGGAAGAAATGAGTTTAGAAATGGATTCTTTAATTTCATGAATGTCTTGTGAAGTGCGAGTGTTATGAACTTCATGTTTTTGAAGGAATGATTTTTGAGCTTGAATGAAAGATTGCAAAGTGTCATCAAGAGTTTTGACTCAAGATTGGAGATTTTCAGAAAAATTTTATGGAGGCTTTTGAAAATTTTGAAAATTTGATCATAATTGTAGATTTTGATGTTGTTGTGGAAATGGTGGACAACCTTAAGAATTTTGTAGTGGAAGTAGTGGTAGTGGTTGAAATTGCTGTTATGGTTAATCATTTCTCCAATTGAAATTGGAACCATAGTGAATTATATATGTTAGAATGTAGGGATGGAAATGGCTTTCTAACTAGGTCCAATTGATTTGTATAATTCATCTGTTCATGGGACTCTTCCTTAAAAATTGGGCATTCATAAGTTGAGTGTCCTAAAGTTTGGCAAACACTATACAAAATTTCAATTTTGGGTTCTTGGACATTCCTACGTTCCATGGCTTCAATCTTTTTAGCCAAACATGCAATTCTAGCATTTAGATCATTTTCTTTACTAAGTTGATGGACACCTCTTTGAGCATTAGCAAGATTAGATCTAATTGAGCCTTCAAAATTACTATGTTGCTAATATTGAGAGTTTTTAGCTAAATTATCAAAAAAATCTAACGCTTCATCAGGTTCTTTATCAAGGAATTCTCCATTGCATATTGTTTCAACAAATTGATAGGTTTCAGGAGTTAAACCTTCATAAAAGAAACTAATGTAACGCCATTTTTCAAAACAATGATGTGGGCAAGAATTCAATAAATCCTTAAATCATTCCAGCATTGAAAATAGACTTCTTTTACATTTTGGAAAAAATTTTGAATTTGTTTTTTCAAAGCATTGGCTTTATGAGTTGGAAAGAATTTTTTCAAAAACTCAGTTTGCATTTCTTGCCATGTACCTATTGACCTAGGTTTTAAAGATGTAAGCCAAGTTTTAGCTTTGTCTTTTATAAAAAAAAGGAAAAAGCTTAAGCTTAACAATTTCATTTGAAACTTCCTAGTTAGTGAAGGTAGCACAAACATCTTCAAACTCTCTAAGTTACAAATATGGGTTTTTAGATTATAAGCCATGAAAATTGAGAAGCATATTAATCATCCTAGGTTTAAACCTAAAGTAATGGGCATTGAGAGGAAAAACCAAACATGATGGAGTGGATTCACAAGGTGGTTGCAAATAATATCTCATTGAATGAACAAGATTGCTTATTTTTTGGTTACTAATATTTTATTATGAACACATTCATCATCAGCCATTTTTGGTGAATTTGAAGACACAATAGAGACTAAAGGTGGTTCTAAACTTTTCCTAATTAACCTACAATTTTTAGACGCACGAGACCAAATTGGCATAAATTATTTAGATATTTATAAAATTTTATAGACGGATACTAAGCTTTTCTTTACTCAGGAAGAATAAAGTAGTAAATGAAAAGTAAATGCTTATTGATTTTGTAGAATTTGAGAACTGTATTTTTCAAGAATATCCTCAAGAAAGATTGGTGGTGCTAAGGCTTCTTTAAAACTAATCTCCTTGTCAGAACAACGTTCTTGGAATGACTGGTGTTGGGAGAATCTCCAAAAGTGAACTGGTCATGGGAAGGAATTTCAAACCAGTACCAGCCCTTGAATAGAACTTTCTCAAAAAATACTTTTCACAAAAACATAATTTATTTAATAAGTATTATGGAAAACCTAGTCTAAAATTTTATGAAGCTTTATTTTTAGGCAAAAATCTAAAACTAAACCTAAAACTAGAAAAATAAATATTTTACAAAAGAAAGGAAAGAAAATAAAATTTTTATGATTTTTTTATTTTTTTTTATTTTTTTTATTTTTTTGAATAATAAAATAGTGACATGAATAGTAACTACTATTACACAAATAGTAACTTATAGAAAACGCATGCAGATTTCTAGGTAAACAATACTTAACATTTGCAAAACATAAAATATTAACAAAAGAAAACAAATAAAACAGAAGAAAAAAAGTTAGCAATGTAAAAAGAGAAAAAAAGAAAAAGAAAATATAATAAACAAAATATATTGCACTGAACACAATATCGTTCCTCGGCAACAGCGCCAAAAACTTGATCTCGCATCTATTAACGCACTCCAAAATAACCTTAAGTATAAGGTTGTCTCAAGTAATAATTATTCGATGAATCTGAGGTCGAACCTATAGGAAAGGATTTAATTAGTTCCAGTATATATATTATATTAACTTTTTCTTTTTATTTAAGTTAAAAAATATGAGGATTAATTTTTTTTATTTACAGAATATATTTACAATATTTATATACTTTTACAACATTTTCATTTTCAAATTTTGGCAATTTGGAACTTTAATAACAAGAAATACAGACAATTTAAAATAATTTAAGCAAAGAAATGACAACAACAACGACAATTTAAAGAAATAAAACAGCAATAATAATAGTGCTAAGGTTTAAAGGTTTCGTTCTAGCAATTATCTTAAATATATTTTAGTTTTTCTTTTTATTTATTAGTTAGTTTAAGAATATACTATGCCATCCTATGTCGACAATAAATCAAGAGTTACCAAGCATTTATTGTACCATTCCATGTCTATAATGTAGTAAAAACACATCTTAATAAATAAACAGTATTCAACGTAACTTAATTAAAATAACAAACAAGATAATAAGTTAATCATTTACTGAGCCATTCTTTGTTTACGAGTAATCAAGGTCCTCCTTAATATTATCTGTACTAGTCTATATCGTCAATAAATCAGAACTATAATTTTGGTAGAGTTTTAGCTAAGGAAATATTAAAATACTAAGTTTTCTAAGAAAATAATTTAGCATTATGACTGCTTAGAAAACTAAAATATATATATATATATATATTTAAGGTAGTTTTGCCAAAATTTCCCCGTCTCACCTTAGCTAAAAAAGAAAATTAGAAAGACATAATTAATAAACTACTATTGATATTACATAAAATTAGAAATATTTTACAAGAAACTAAACTAATCTATTTACTTAGTAGTATTTTGCATTGCGTTGAGAAGGCACAGAATCGAGCATCAAAGGCTCGGTATTTATAGGGCTCTAAAAATACTATTGATTCATTTGTTTATTTTTTTTATACAATTTGCTTAACTACTTCGTTGAAATTTTAAAACGAATTGTGTCCTTTTTCTCCACGCGAGATTCGCTTCTTTGAAAATTCGTTTGTAATCTCCTGCTTCGCGGTGGCTACACGTATTGGAACGGATGCGATCTGGGCCTTTAAATCAAGATCCAACAGACAAAAAATGACAGAGCAAATTAGGGTCAAGTGGGACCAATGCTGAAGCCATCGGATTAGTAGGGTCGGCAATTTCAGACACGCACGATGACACGATACGAAAACGACATGAGATTAACGGGTTTGGACCGCACATTTATTAATTGTGCCATAAATGGGTTGGCACGAATAACACAAAAATAAACGGGCTGGATTCATTCTAACACGCTAAACACGCCTTAACACGTTTAATTAAACGGGCCGTAAATGTATTGACACGACACGACACGACCCACCCATTTATAACACATTTAAACTTAAAAATAAAAATAGTTGAAATATTTATAGTAGGTTAGTATTAATTAGATATTGTGTTTATGTTAATTTTCTTTATTGCCTTTTTTAAAAAAATTAATTTTTTTTTTAATTTTTTTATAAAATTTTTAGTTAATTGGGTAACGTGTCACATGCGTGTTGTTATCATGTCAACCCGTCATAGCACATTTAATAATCGTGTCAATCGTGTCATGTCGTGTTACGCGTGTCATAAGCGTGTTGTGTTTGTGTTTGCATTTCTGGCACGTTTATTAATTGTGTCGTGTTCGTGTTTGAGCTAAACGTGTCGTGCTGTAAACGTATCGATACGAACACAATTATTGCCACTTCTACGGATTAGTCTTGGTCGACAGATTTGAAGGCTGAAGAAATGAAAGCAATGAGCATGGCTACCTATGATCTGACAGCTCTAGATACGCGTGGGACCCATGGCTGGCACAACACATGATGTAGTAGCTGACGCAATGACACACGTCCCTACTATGGATGGTTAGGATCATTTGGGCGGCATATCCAAGGGCTAGCAATGTGCCACATGTCCTTCATATTTAAAATTTGAATTTTTATTTATTTTTGATGCATTTGTTGTCCAATTTTGTCCATTTTGGTGCCGTTTTGCTTCATTTTTCCTCTAGATTTTGAATCTAAAATTCACAAACACACTAAAATTAATTATCTTACACACATAATATTTACAAAAATATTTATTTTACATTGAAACACATAAAAATAATTACAAACTTTTAAAATTTTTAGTCTTTTTTTGTTTGACACATATATAATTTTTAAGACCTGAAAATATTTTTAAAAATTACTAAAAATATAATAAAATATATTTACAAACTTGAAACACATTTCTAAATATATTAAGACTCAAAATAAAATAACCGCATGTTATTTTTATGGTTTTAATTATTTACAAACTAAACACGCGGTTAATATACCGATACGACTTTAAAAATTACCGAAAATATTATTAAACAAAAAATACAATAAAAACACATTTTTAAACACATTTTCATACTAAGACTCTAAAACATTGTTTATCACTAAATTGCTATAATTAAGAAGTTTTATGAGAAATATTAATACAGAATGATTAATTTTAACATTAAGAAAAGTGTATTTTCTAAGTCTCATCAGTCATGTTTTCTTTATGTAATTTAATTCTATTGCATAATTAATATTAACAGCAATAAAATAATTCTTAATTTTATATAATATCTTTAACTACGGTATGCTTTGTTATATTGTTGATTTTAGATGTTTCATGAGACGAGGTTCTACCGAAATTAATGCAAAGATTTATCCCATTAAAATATATTAATTTTGATTTGTTCTTAACTTTTTTATCTTAAAATTATGTTAGTTATAACTGTAGTGACAACGATTATAATTGTTATAATTAGTGCACCAAATCATTAGTGAGAAGTGGTTATTTTGCTACTTTTATGGGAAAACCCTTACTGCATTATAGCTTGTTATATGTCACCTTAAGTTGACTTATAGAAATAGTAAATGTGCTTGCTATTAATGGAAAAAGATACAATAAATCAAGTGCTTTAGATAATTATTTAGAAAAAAATTTCATACTAATTGCAAAACATACAAGAAATTCTCAAAGTTTTATCATCTTAAATTTTATATTTTACAATCTTATTTAAAAATTTTTCAAAAATATTTGTTTTCTTTAAAACTGTTTTAAAAATATTTTTTACATTTTCAATCAAAAAGTTTCAATCTTTCAAATATTCACCTCCCTATAGATTCGACAATCTCTTCTATACTACAAACGTTCGTGTGGGTGTTACATTGCAACTTTAAGGGTTTTTGGCGCTTAAACCAAGGTCATGTCGTCGCTAAAAATCCACTATTCAACCTTGGTTTTTAGCGACAACAAAAGTTGTTGTTGCTAAAAGTTTTGATTTTTATTTTTGGTGAAAATTAAGCAGCAAATAGAGGTAGTGATGGGAGGTCAAACATGATTTTTCTCTGAGCTTCTAATTTAACTAAACATATAATAACTTCTTTGTTTGAACTACAATTATGATGATTCTACTTCTTATGCATTGAAAATGAAGAGTTACAAATTATCACCCCTATTGACCATAAAATTTATCATATTCATTGAGTTTTTTTAAAAATCTTCTAGGAAACCATAACGGTTCGAATAAATGCTTTCAACATCTGTCAAAATAACCATTTAAATTCATTTCAATTCAAAATTTAGTTTTTTTTTTAATCCAATCAAAACAACCATCTAAATTAAAAATCTCAATTCAAACTCTCTATTCAAACCAATGAGTTAAACATATCGAAAATCATTTCTATTATTATTCTTTCTCTCATATATTTTTAAAATATACCCAAAACACCTTTTGTATTTTGCCTAAATACTATTTTTACATCTTTTATCATGCAAATACACAAAACAACCCTTGTGTTTTTAAAATCACTTAAAATATCCCCTAAAGCCATTTAGCAATTTTTAAGAAATCAAGATTACCCTCTCTAACTTTTGCTAAGTACAATTTAAAACACTATTAGACCAAAATACTAAGTAGTAAATAAAATCGATCTTGAAAAGTTTAAACTTCTCAAAATAATTAAAGTATTCCTTGATGGAAATTTCTATTTGAAAATTTGATATAGAGTGGGAAGGTTGATCTTGAAATTTTTTATAAATTTTATTATTTTAAGCGATATTTTGAGTATGATTTTATAAATAAAGGGGGAGTTATGGATATTTGTATGATGAAAGAGGCTAAAGTGGTATTTAGACAAAACATAGGGATATTATGAATAATTTTTCTTCTTTTTTTCCCTTACCAAATTGAGTGTCAACAAAAACAAAAGGAAAAAAGAGAGAGAAAGAGAGACAAGAATGACGACGAAGTCCTCACCTACTAAACAATTTGGGACCAAAAGAAAAGTAGGGTTAATTACATGTTATATACCCTAGTTTTAATTATTTTTTTATTGTGTCTCTGTTTTTAGAAACTATAAATATAGTATTTGAATTTGAAAAATTTGTTTCAATTTTATCTCTCATTGACTTTGTTGAAAAAGAACAAGGGAAAAAGACAAAATAATCATTAATTAGACCGAATTTCTTTTAAAAATATTTTTTTCTTGAGAAAAATTTAGATAATATTTTAGCATTTTTAAGAAACATAAAACTCAATTTGATGTTTTATTGTAGGTCTTTTATGTTTTAAAGTCTATAGAATATTTTTCATAATCTTTTTGAAGATAGTTATGTTATTTTGCTCAATATTTTAGTTTTTTTTTCCTTCTAGAGATGAAATTGAAATAAGTTTTTTAAATTTAAAAGATAGATTTTCTAGTTTCTTAAAAGAGTTAATTGCACTGTTATACTCTAAGCTATTCGCTTTTACATAATGCATCTTGAATTTTTAATTTTGATAAAATATACTTTAAACTTTAAAATTATTGACAATTAAGATCCAATAATTAACAAACGTAAAAAGTATGATGACTTAGATCACGAGATTTTTTAGGATA
This sequence comes from Artocarpus hirsutus, assembly GCA_946598075.1. Classification (NCBI taxonomy): domain Eukaryota; kingdom Viridiplantae; phylum Streptophyta; class Magnoliopsida; order Rosales; family Moraceae; genus Artocarpus; species Artocarpus hirsutus. The sequence goes on along the minus strand of CAMOHE010050838.1, from coordinate 8,740 downwards.
GAGCTCGTTGGTTTAAGGAAAAGCTAAAGCTGGGCACATAGAAAACAATATGAAATGGAATTTAAAAGTAAATATGAGATTGCAATTGCAAATAATTTTGAACTTAATTGATGTGTTTTACTAAAATTAAAAATTCAGGGTGTATTATATAAAAGCAAATAATTTAATGCTGAACAAGGCAATTTAGTCTCGCAAATAGAGCGGCGGGGCCACGGATGTATAAATAGTTGAAATTAGACGTACAACTATACTTCCCGAGACGGTTCACCGTGGTGGAACCAAACCGTTCCTTTCCTTTCCTCGGCACTTTGCAAACAAAAGTTTGGATCTAAGGCGCAACAATGGAAAACCTAAGATCCGCCATGGAAGACCACGTCGACCAAATGGCTGATGTTCTCCAGAAATTCTCCGCCGAACTCCGCTCCGGTCTTCGACCTGCTTACGACAATTTCATCGGTTTCTTCCACTCTATCGACTGGAGGGTACGCGCAACTCCCCCTTTCTCTTTTCTATGTTTGGCTGCCGAGAAACTGAACCAAGAAAACATAGCCAAATCTAACGTTTACTCTTTTCCAGGAACCTTGGCTTCTGGGCTTACTGGGATTCCATTTCCTGTTGCTGCTAATCACCTTTTCTTCGAGGAAGAATCTCAACTTCCAAATGTTTTTGTTCCTTTTGGCATGTAAGTTTTGTATTGATTATTCTTTTCTCCTTTTCTAGGGTTTCAAAAATGCCTTTTTTTGGTCATGTAAAGTAATTGCTTGATCTGCTGCCTTCTTTTTAATGCGTTAATGAATTTGCATTAACTTGTTCAATTTAGGGGTAATGAAAGAAATTAGGGTGCGTAGTTTACAATTCATTGTAGAATGTTTGAATTTAGTTTACGATCTTAGAAATACATTTCGTCCAATGCATGACTGGGGAAGAAAATCTTCTTCTTTTTCTGTTGTTTTGGAGCAGGATCTCAAAATTTACTCTCTTTTTTTTTTTTTATGGTCTGCCAGTTTGCTTTGGAAACTCTTTTTAAAGTTTCATCATGTTGGGTTAACGATAAGGTTAACCCTTTGTTAAATGTAATCCGATTCCAGATTATAGATCGTACGCCTAGCAGATTTCATGTCAATTTTGTTTAATTACCATTTTGCAAAAGATATTTATCATCTTCCTGTTGCTGTGTTAGAGCACAGTTTTCAATTGTTTATTGTTTCTTATGGGCAACCATCTATGGAAATTTTTGTGATTCTGTCTAAAGTTGCTAGAGCTTGGGTAGAACCCAAATCCTCTGTCTCAATGGTTGTCCATTTAATCAAAACATGCCACTCGTTTAAATTTGTAATATCTAGTAACTAACCAGTGATAAGTATAGTTGATTGAATCCTTTATAAAAAGGAAGAAGAATATCATTCAACCATATGCCTAAAGTCTATCTCCCAACTTCGTCAGTGTCTCTGTTATTTCAATATTTTTTTTAATGGCCCCTTCATTTGACATTAGATACATGAGAGAATCTTTCTTCTCAGGAAAATAGAAGAGAAAACAATGCATTGATATAGATTTGTGCTCTTAGAAATCCATTGTCCATTGAAACCAATTGATATAGGAAAAGTGGAGATAGGTTGAAAAATTTGATTATCGCTTCAATATTCTCAACCCCAAAATAGAACTTTTCTGGGTTTAGAATATAGAGTAGAAAGTATTGTCTCTCACTTTCAATTTGAACACTCCAACAGTTAACACTTAAACTCACATAAGAAACCAGTATAAGTACAGTGGCAGCAATGGCCCAAACCCCCTCGAATGACTTACAGATCCTAGAAGTTTGTCAAAGTGAACCCATAAAACAATATTTCAGTGACTAAGAAATATCATTTTTACCAACAAATTTGAACCCAAAAAAAAAACAACAATTTTTTGGTGTATGTAATAAAACCAATTCAAAATATTCTATTTCTCAAAGATGTAAAGGGAAGTCTCAATCAGATTTGAAGGAAAATTTTAACCCAAATCAAAGCAGAGAAAGAATTTAGAAGATGGGTAAATCTAATAGTCTCCAGACTTTAGTCTGTTTAAAAAAGATAGTCTCCAGATTTTAGTCTCTTTGAAGATCTTGCCGTAGAGCTAACATGGGGAATTGCTATGGGGGGGCAGAGATTCTAAACATAATTTAAATATCAAAACAACAAATAAAAGCCGGAGTAAAGGGACGGACATTAGATGAATGGAAGAATGAGAATAAAGAGCTTATTATGCTAATGTTTTCAAACTTTTTAAATGAGGTAGGTTATTGATATTTGATTGACAGGATTGGGACAGATTTTTGACAGAAGATCTTAGTCTGTTAGGTTAGCAATAAGTACACCCTTGTTGGTGCTTTATTTGGATCTGCTCCGGAATACTCTCTACCATTAGGAACTTAAGCATTGCTCATCTTGGAAATAAAATCAGCTACATGTTTTGTGCGAAAAGAAAAGTCAAACAGGGCTTAGAGCTTTTACTTCTAAAGGAACAAAGCAAACTAACTGTTGTTAAAGGGCTGTGAATTAGGTTATAAAAAGAGAAATTTACATAGGTTCAGTCAGATCATTGGAAAAATGTATCCTTTTGCTTTGGTAATCCGTAGTTGGTGACAGAGTAAATGGTCGATGCAGCTAGATGTTATCAGACACACATTAGTAGTTGGTGTGTGGAAAATTTAGCAGGAAAAACAAAGGAGAGAAATTGATGGGTTAATTATGCTAATAAATATATCAGGTTGATAGTAGATGGCTTTGGCTTAGATGTAAAAAGTAGGTGCGACCATAAAAGATTATATACGCAGGTGGTGAAGGTTAGGGATAAGGCAGAGGCCTGTCCTACAGATTGGAGGGACATGGTTGGCTTTGTCTTACCAGGGGAATATGTATATTTTGACATATGGAATTCTATTTGCATGCTGTTGGTTCTAAAGAATGTTGTTTCTATCCTTCCTGGTTTCGTATAGGCACAGGAATTTTTTAATCCATATGCTAGACTAGTCAATTCTCATATTGTGACATATCTACTAACAGAATTTTTTCGTCCTGTAAGGGACAACATTTTGTTGGGTGATTGGGTGAGATCATCCTGTCCCTACTCCTATTGCAGCAACAAACACTTGCTTAGGAATATGCTTGGATTGTTGAGGAAACATTACTATATCAGTTTGTTATTGTCTCAACACAAAGACTGGTTTGCTTATTTCGTATACTGCTTATCCATATCCTGCTGGATGTTTCTTCTTATGTGGACTCTAATGTTGTGCAGTGGCTGGTGTATATCTTGCTGAGAGGCTTAACAGTGTCCTGGGAAAAAACTGGAAGCGCTTCGCTAGCCAAAATTATTTTGATCCAAATGGACTTTTTCTCTTAGTTCTCTGGTCCGGGCCTCTTCTTTGCATAGCAATCATAATTTTGGTGAGCGTTAGCAGTCTCTCATTATCATCTTTCCTCATTTCATTCCTCAGTGTTCCTCCAAATTCAACTTTTTTTTTTTTTAACATGCTTTTGACAAAGAAATTGAACAAAATTTATTTGCGCTGCAGATCAGCACGCTCTTTTCCTTGTGTCACCTGATTGTTAGGTGGAAGAAAGCGGAGCTTAGACACCGAGCAAGGCTCTCCCGTAATAAGCAAGATTAAAACTTTATATTGTCTTGCTAAATTGTTATTGGGTCCGGCTTTTTCTTCGTTTTGAGGCTTCCTAGCATTGATCTTCATAAATCAACGCTGATGTTCACAATTATTTTTCAGATGTAGTATAGGGTTACAGGGTACACCTTTCTCCCCTTCAAAGTTTTGAATATTGTAGATTGAAAGTTAAAGCACGTGCACAAACCATGCACACCATGATGTTTTATGTATTTTTTCTTGTCATAATCTTTGTAAAATATTGGCATTCGTTGTTTATTTTTCATCTTTGTGATTTTGGACAAGTTTGGAGCGGATCAACTCTTTTCAACTGCCTGTTTAAAAAATTGTTCTCAAATGTGTCTCTACGAACGCATTTTTTTTATGCAACCCTCCTGGCCTTTATGTCGTAAATATTTTTCCTTAGTTTGTCCATGTTGAAATAAAATTTATTTTTAAATGTCATCTCTTTCCTTGGAAAACTCTTAAACCACTTTTTTCTCATACGTATTTTCTTAATTTTTTATAGATCTATCCGCTTTCTAAAATCTTTATTACTCAATTTTTTTCCAACATACATAATATTCAACTAAAAACATGTTTTCATCAAAACGTGTCCATTCTACCCATTTTGTTTTTATATTCATGTATCAAAAAAATTCAAAAAAATGAATTTGCATTTGCATGTGTGTAACTTGTGCTTTCAACTAGTTAATAATATTAAATATTAAGAGATGATATTTTGAGAGCTTTTAATATGTTCATGTTTTTAATTTATGTTAAATAAAAGGCCAACTTATAAAAATGCCTTTTAAATGTCACAACTTATTAAAAATACCCTCCAATAAACCACTTATTAAAACTGCCTTTTTATTAGAAATTGGTAATTTATTAAAAGTCTAAGTTATCCTCTCTTTTTACACTCTCAAAGGGAGCTTGCCAAGTTTTTTGTTTTTTCTTTTAGATATTTTTTTTTTTAGCAAAACAAGGGAAAAAGAGTAAATAGAAAAATCAAAAATTAAAAAAGGGACAATTATGAAAACATAAAGATAGGAGGATAATTTTAATAAGAGGCGCCATGTAGAGGACAATTTATGTAAATTTCTCTAAATTAAAATTCATGGCTTCCCCTCTTTATCCATATAATCAGTATCACCACGGAATATATTAGCCTTATAATTTTAGAAGATAAAACTGTCAATTTGTGTCGAGCTAATCGGGGCGGCCCATGGCCCCTCTTCATCTCTTCTTCTAGGGTCTTTAGGCCTAAACTAGAATTGGGCTAGGCGGACTGGCCCAATTAAATAATTTTTTAAAAATTCTCTTATAAAAATTTTGGTGGCCCGACGCTGCCCCAGGCCTTTGTGGGCTTTGGGCCTAGCTAGGCTTCTCTCTTTTCATTAATCGATCGGCCCGATTTTTCCTTTGGCCTGTATGGGCCAAGCCAGACTGCCCAAATTGAAACCTATATTAAAGGAAGAAAAGCATTATTTTATATTTATTGTACACTAATTTTTTTTTTCTAATTCTTCTTTTTGAAATACCTTTTTTCAAAGTAGGCTCCATTTAAATATTTGTTCTTTGAATCTTTTTAAGCAACACTCTTTTGTTTCAAGGTGACCCTGTGGGCATTTTTTCATTGCATTGCTAAAATGATTATACCCAAATATGTGGTCGCTATTTTTTAAAAGGACAAATATATCCCTATTTAAAGTCTCCTTCGTATTGACATATTGAATACTTTTTTTCAAATGTATCTTTTAAATAATTCACTTACTAATTTGTCTCACTATTTTTTCTTTAAAATTCATTATACTTAAATAGTTTTTTCTTTTTTTTTTAAATATACTATTGTCACCCCTCGGAGTACGGGAAGTGACGTGGCAGTTTGGTTAAGTTAATTAAGTGAGGATTTAGTTAAAACTGAGGTTTTAGAATTAAAATTTATTAACAAAAATGTGATAATTTAAAACCTTTTTAAAGCAAGCAATTATAATAATTAAATAAATAAAAATAACCAAGTCGACAATGAGAAAATAATAAAGAAATAAGGAGAAACGAGAATGGGTCCTACTGACCCACATTTTGTGCACACACATAGTACTGACAATATTAAATTACAACCACAGTCCAAAATAAAGGAAGGGAAGATTGGAGTTATACATGCCTTAATTTTATAATTTAAATAACTTACTGGGTTCTCCTACTGCTCGAATGTCCTGTCTATGGAATCCTCTCTAATCTTAAGCTAAACTCCACCTAGAGGGGGAAAGATTTTAAAACAAATAAAATGTGAGCAAAAGGCTCAGTAGGATTATATTTTGAAATAGATAAATAATTTACATAAAACTTCACCTTAGGAAATAAAGTTAAATAAATAAATTCATTTAAATAGATTTTATTAAAAACAGTTCATCTAGAAAGTACATTTTTATCTTTTCCAGGCAAACCATAATATTCACCATCAAAGTGGCTAAGCTGGGTTTCAGGACCTACCCCCAAGGTCATGCACTATACGACCCAATCTCTGATATGGCATCATGTTCAATATATATATATATATATATATATATCTTTGTATAATTATTAAAATCTCTTTTTACCAAGTATTCTCATTTACATTTATTATCAGGTTTATTATGAAAATTTCCTTAGTCTACTATTCATAAAAATAGTCAATGAAATCCCTTCTCAAATAATCATTGAAAATATTTTTAATGAAAATCCTTTTTAGGCCAAAATCATTTTCAAAACTAGGTTACCAAGAAAAAGGTAGAAGTCCTACGTCAACACTCGTGCAAGTGTCCCACACCGTAAATCCCAGTCTGCTACACGTCAGCTCCGTGGAACCATGAACGACCTTAAATGCATAGTAACTAAATCTATCAGTATCTAGCTCGAGATATCCTATGTTACTAAACTATCTCATGGTGTCCTAGCGTGCCATTTAAGTTTATAAAATCATACTATGACGTTAAAATCTTAATTGGGATTCAAAATAGTAAAAACGGATGAAAAATCACAAAATCTCACCACGTTCAGTCGGCCTACCAGTTGCCCTAGTTCGACCGGCCGAACTGTGTAGTTTGGTCTGTCAGAAAACCAAGTCTAGTCGGCCAAACTTTTCAAGGTTCGGCCTACTGATCGTATGAATCTGGCCTGCCGAACTTATAAATCTACCCTGCAGAGCATAAACTTCGGCTTGCCGATCTAAAAAAATTTTAGAATTTTTCAAGCACAGGTTTCGGCCTCTTCAAGTCCAAATCTTCAATTTCAACCTGTTTTCTCACATCCTAGGCATGAATAATGATCATAGTTGATAGAAAAATATAGTAGATTACTTTTTAATACATTAAAACAAAATTTAAACAAATTTTTTGGAAAAATCCAAAAATGAGGAAAATGAGAGGAAAATGAAAAATCTTGATTCAAATCCCTTTTGGATCAAACAATGCTTAGATTCTAGTTGTTCTAAGTTCCTCTAACCTAGATTGATGGTTTTCTAAGCTTAAAAAAGCTTAGATTTCAAAATACTAAGAAATTTAAAAAATTGAAAAAGTTTTAAAATTTAAAAACTAACCTTGAATTCAAGCTTTGAATCATGTTTTTAGTCATCCAATCAAATTCCCAAGCTTCCAACAGACTGAATATCGAAGCTTGGGCGTGATTTTTAAAGAAAAATTTGAGAGAAATTAAGAGAGAGAAGAGAGACAGAGGGGGAAAGTGAGAGAACGAGAGTGAGTGAGAATGAGAGGGAGAGTGAGAGAAAAATAGAGGGAGAGAAGGACAATTGACTACATAAAAACCGTATGCAGCAGCACACTGATTTCAAATAGGACCTATTCAATATTTGTCAAATTGTTTTATTTCAAAATTTAAAATTACAATTAAAAATGATTTTAAGAAATTTAAAAATCATTAAAATAATAAAAAACAACATTAATTTAGAAATTTCCACAAAATAATTAAATTAAGTTTAGAATACTCATTATGGCACACTAATCCACCATTATACGTACTAATAACATTTAATTAATTTTGGGGCGTTACAACTCTCCACCCCTAAAAGAAATTTCGCCCTCGAAATTTACAAATCGATTCAGAAACAAAACAAATGCAGATACAACTCCCGCATATTTGATTCTAATTCCCAAGTGGTTTCATCACCTCCGTAATGCTGCCACACAACATTTACTAACAGAATATCACGATGATGCAAGCTGATTACTTTTCGATCGATGATCTGGATTGGCACTTCTTCGTATGTCGCGTCTTCTTAGATATGCACGTCATGGAACGAAACGATCTTATCCTGCTCAAGCGGACATTTCTAAAGCATCGACACATGGAATACGTCGTAAACATGTAACGCCCCTGAATTTTAAAGTGAGGTTAGTTATGTTAAGCTTAATTATTAAGTGTGCCTGTGTAAAATTTTGTCTTTAATTTTAGTTATTTGGAGATTTTATTGTATTTGTTATATTTAAAGTTTGATTTTTGGTTTAAAAATATAAAATGATATTTTTATCCCATATTTCTCTCTTATTTACGAAAATGCCCTTAAGGCTTTTCTTTTCTTTTTCTTATTTCTTTTTCCCTTGCTTTTCCTTTTCATTTTCACGCCCAGCCTCTCTCTCTCTCTCGTCTTTCTCTTTCTCTAATTCCCGTCTCTCCTTCTCTCCATTTTCTTTGCAAAATTTCATTCTCAAGCTTTAAACTCATTGATTTGAAGTTAAGAGACGGAGATTCAAGCTAGAAATCCTCTTCAAAAACATTGATTTGAGGTTAGCTCTCTCTCTCCAAAATTTTGATTTTTGTTTTGAACTTTTATGCATTTTGCAATCCGAGCTTCATTGAACTTAGATAATGTTTAATCTGAGCTTATAGGACTTATTTTACTATGAATCTATGTTTTATTTGAATAAAAATTAGTTTAATCAAATTTTTACATTTCAAATTTATTGTGAAATTGAGTTTAAATTTGGGGAAAATGATTTAAATTTGTCCTATTATGATTTTCTATGCTTTTTATATGATTTTCATGATCTGGGAATTGAAAAATAGGTTTTAATTTGAGATTTGGAGCTTGGGGAGGTC
>CAMOHE010050837.1:349-45965 GCA_946598075.1 Artocarpus hirsutus | reverse complement strand
CTATAACACCCAAAAAATTTAATTAGACATAATTGGTGTTTAGATGGTAGATTAGTATGCCTTGATGTAAATTTAAACATAATTTAAGTATTTTATGGTATTTTAAATTTGTTCCCATTTTAATTATTCTTATAAGTTATTTTGAACTTTGAAATAAAATAATTTGTCAAATGCCCGATATATCCCAACTACAAACTGTGTGTTGGGGACACGGTTTTGCACTACAAAACCAACCATCCCCCTTCTATTTATTTCCCCTTCACTCTCATTCTCCCTCACTCTCTCTCTTAGGCTCTCTCTCCCTTTCCCTCTCTCCCACACGTTGCCCTCTCTCCCTCTCTTCATTTTTATTCAAATTTTTGAGTTTGAGCTTAATTCTCAGCTAGATTGGGAGGTGAGAAACACGATTTGGGCATCCACAAACCGTTTTAAAGCTTGCATTTGATGTTAGTTTTGTTGTTTTTTTCAAATTTTGAAAATTTGTTCTAAGTTTTTCAATTTCTTTAAATGTTGTGATTAAAGTTTCTTGAGGTTAGGAAACTCCTAATCTGAGTTAGTAGGACTTGAATCAATCAAAATCTAGGCTTAATTTCATGAAATTTGGATTAAATCAAGTTTTTCCCTTTTTCTCCATTTTTGCATTTCCTTCAAAATTTGTTTGCAAATCTTATTTAAATATGCTTAAATGTGTTCTATTGTGTTTATTTATCATCCATGATCATTATACATGCTCTGGGACTTGGAAAAATAGGTTTTGATTTGATTTTGGGCTTGAGGAGGCCGAGAATTGAAGTCTTAGCCCTCCTATATTTCTCCAATTCGACTGGTCAAACTCTAAGTGCGGCAGGCCATATTCATAGGTTCGACAGACCAGATTCATCTGGTCGGCAGGCCAAACCTGGGCTAGTTTAGTAGGTCGGTCCCAATTGGCTGGTAGGCCAAACTGTGGAGTTCGAAAGGTCGAACCAGGGGTTACGGCAGGCTGACCGAACCTTGTAAAAAATGACCTTTTTCATCTGTTTTTCACTGTTTAAGGCCTAGATCAAGATTTTGACCTTATAAAATGATCTTGTGAACACTAAAGGCATACTAAAACACCATGAGATAGCTTAGGGACGTAAAATACCTTAAGCTAGGAATTGATAAATTTAGTTTCTATCTAAGGTTGTTCGTGGTTCCGTGGAGCTAACATATAGTGGATTAGGACTGCGATGTCGAACTTTGGTACGAGATATCAAGGAAGGATTTCTATCCCCTTTCTTTGGTAGCCATGATTTTAAAAAGGGATTGTCCACAATGAAATTTTCCTTCTTAAATGTTTTCTATGAATGAGGTTTACTGTATATTTTCATTATTGGTTAAATAATGAATTATCATAATGAATATAATGAGAATGTTCGGTAAAAGAGACATAATCATGATGTGACACCAGATGTGTCGGTTGGTACCATCTGGAATGGTAGAATAGGGCATGATGCCATGAATAGAGAGCGGGTCGTGGTGAGTCCGATCTTGGGGACAGATCCCAAAACCCAGCTAGGCCACTTTGGTGGTAATTCATGTGGCTTTGCCTATGATATAATGAGACTATCTATCAATGAGTAAAGAATTAATTGCTATGAATAAGATTTATCCAGTTTCACTTTGTTATCTGTTTATTTATCTGTCCCATGTTCTGGCTTTTATTTAATTATGAATATACATGTTTAATTTAAAATGTTTTTGAAGACTTAATCCTACTGAGTCTTTCACTCACATCCTTCTTGTTTTAAAACTTCCCCCCCTTCTAGGTGGAACTCAACATAGGGAGGATTGAAGAACTGGGAAGAAATTGTAGGGTTAGGTTACTATTTCCTAGGATATTTGTAAACAAGGCATGTAATTTTTTAATCTACTTAACCTTCTTTGGACTGTGCTCATGTATTTAATATTGCTAGTACTATGTGTGCACTCTAAAGTGGGTCCGGTGGGGCCCAATGGTGTTTGTTTATTTAATATTTTCTCATTCACGTGCTTGCTTCCATGCATTTTGTAAACAATCATTAGGAATTTTAACAACTTCATATTATTATAATTAATGTTTAATATCTTTTAAAATGACAGTTTCTACATAATTTATTTTATTTAATATAATTAATCCGCCATGTCACTCCCCTAATTTTGGGACGTGACAGCTTCCTACCCTAACAAGACCTTATCCCTACCATCAACTGCATGAAGTTTCCAAAGAAAGTAGAGACTCATATTGATACACTTTTTTTTTTTAAAGTATGAGCATTGTCCTTAACTCAATTTACTTTGTATGTGGAGACGAGGCTTAATCGACAGCTTCCTTCCTTCATCCTACTAAAACCAGCTCACCTTTCGGCAAGTGACAACCAAAGCGTAAGAAGCCCTTCCAATCAAAGAAGGGAGATGGGCATCGTCCCGACCACACCCCTTCTCCGAAAAAGCAAAAGACTAAGGGTGACTGTTCTTCCTAAGGTCATTGTTTAGGGAAGCAGCCTAAGATTATGACATGTCAGATCTCCCATCTCCTCCTCTAGAGAAAGGTCCATGCCTTCTCCTTGGTAGCCAGTAAAAGATGCCAACTTTGTGGTGGCCAAACTTTTATGTGCCCAGGTGGACTTCCTTCTTTAGTTGCCATTGCAGTTCAATCTCATCTTTTAGGCAATCTATGAGTTTATCATTGACAAGGATTAGATGATAGCTGAGAAATAAGCAATTGTCGACCCACAACGTGCCTAAATTTGGCACTAATTCATGGTATATCTCGTATTCTATTTTTGTTGTCTCTTTGTTTCTTTCACCTTGTCTGTTGGTTAACTTGCCGCTTTTTTCTAGCGTTGATGTTGGCTTGAGTAGCAAGTTAAGAAAATCGAGGGGCCCAACAAAGAGATTGAAGCTCTCAAAGCCCTTCTCTTGTAACAACTAGATAAATAAATTAAGATTAATTAATTTAATCTGGTTGCTAGAGTTCATTAATTGAATTTTTGAAATTAATTTTCAATTACAATATTATTTCAATATAAATTTTTTGGCATGCTAAATTTACTTAAAACTAACATCTTAGTAACATGTTTAGCAATACATGTCAGTTCTCTATTCAGCGTTATGTTTTTGTGTAATAATTTTCTTATTTTGAATAAGAAATTGAATTAGCTATGTTATTTATGGTGGCCTTATCTTAAAGATCCCATATTTTATAAAAATGGCCCAACCTAACTGTTTTCTTTTTTTCTTCTTTTTCTTTTCATTCTATCATTTCACCCAATTCTCTTTTTCGATTTCTCTCCTTCTCTCTACCAGTTCTTTGTCTCTTTTTTTGAAAGAAACTCAAAAGCTTAAAACACCATAACTCCCTCATTCTATGTCCAAATAAGATGATTATTTTTGTAAAATTCTTGGAATGGAAGGTAGAACAAAACAAGACCCATATTGACTATGTAAATCCACCATCCCCCGCAACTCATTGGAGCTCCGCCAATGTCTTCGCCATGAGCCATCGCCTCTGGTGGTGGTGGTTGGCATCGCCCACCTCAAAATGATCCTAGCAACATCTATTCCGAAAACCCTCAAGGGATTTTAGCAAATACTTCTTATGTTTCTCATTTTGTAAGGTAAGGTTTTCCTTTCTCTTTCTCGAGCTAAGTTTTTTCCTTACTTTTTGTGAATTTCTTTTAACGTCTAGCTTAAATATGTTGTATTTTTGTGTTTATTGTTTTGGTTTTTGGTCTATATGTGAAAAGTCCCAAATTGTCAACGTTAGGTTTTGTGGGAATCTTAGTTTTTAGAGATTTAATCTTGCATGTTATTAATCCGAATTCTAATTATAATTTCTCTATTCAATTCCAAAGCCTTATTAATATTTATGGTGCATTGAATAGGTTGGCCTTCATGTAAGTTTGTAGTTTCTTAAGTATGGAACTTTGAACTTGAGACTTGATGTTTCGTCTTGAAAACTTTGAGAAAAAGTTGTGGATTCTTAGATACTTTGAAGGCCCTCTTGTAGAAATTGTTCTTATGTCAAATGAAGTTTGTGGTTAAAATTACATTTTCTTAGTTTGATAATGTTTAGTTCTATTCTTTTTTACTGAAAGAAGGTTGGGTTTTTGATAGTTTAGTAGCATGAATGAGCTTAAAAGAGAACGAAAGTTTTAGATTGATTCTTATTGTTGTAAATTGCATTGCTTAGATTATCTCTCTTATATGATGGAAATTTAAGATTTTGGAATGAAAGATATCAAGTAGAAAGCCCCAAAAATTAGTGAGGAGATTATTCTTAATAGGTTTCATTAAAAGAACAAGATAGGAATCCTAGTGATTTTTCCAATAAATTAAGGTATGAGAATTTGTTTGAACTAGTTATTCCTAAACTATTGGTTTTATTAGCGAACACTCATCATAAGCTTCTTGTAGGAATTTAAATTACTTAGAATGGAACCTTGTAGCTCTAGTTTGACATCTTTTGAGATAAGGCATCATTATTTGTTTTTCTATGGTGGTTTTGATATAGTATCTTTAGCTTTAAAGTATATTATCTATGTTTGACTTATGAGTTTTATTATCTATTTTAATTTGCATTAATCCTTGTCTTATGTGAACCTTGTGAATAGATGCGAGTGGACTACTTTTCCACATCAATTACATTTTGGTGCAAAGTACTTTTCCACATCCTTGTCTTGTTTAGATAAATGGCTTCAATCTTATGATTATGAAGTGTTGTCGAGTCACTGAGTTTGGTTTGATCGGGTATTGGGCCCAAAAGGGCCCGAGGTTGATCTCGGCCTATATTTCTTCAGTGTGTTTTAAAAGCTTTCTTCCAGATGATACTCAAAGAAAGCTAAAAGGGTCTATTTGCATACGTATTTAGACTAAAATATCTCCAAGATGGCGGTAAGCACTTAAGCTAATCATAATCTACCAAATCTAGAATACTCATAAAGGATAAAGCTCTAAGAGATCACGATGAAGAGATCTAGCCAATAGGGGATGAATTTATATTGCATTTGAATTTAAAATAGGCTTAAGGGATAAGGCATTAGCCATCTCCTTGTACTATAAACAGAGGCCAGTTGTAATGAATAGCCTAAGTCCAATTCTTGGCAACAAACATTTTGTATTCATATTTTCTCATAGTAAATTCCAACCACCCGAGAAAACCCATAGTGGACGTACTCTTCAATTGAGGTGAACCAGTCTAAATTCTTGTGTTCTTGTTATTATTTACCTAACTGCTTTATTTAATTCAATTGCAAGTGCTTATTTCAGTGAGGAATTTGAGAGAATCTTGTTAGAAGAGTTTTGCTCGTCTATAAGTGGCGCAATAAGGAAGGCTAAGAATTTTCCAGCCTTTTTCCCAAAAAATATTTTCACAGATGTTCTAATATCGAGAACATGTATTGAAGTAAACAACAAAACCAAAATAACTGTCATGGTCAAAATAATGAGAATAACAATGCTACTACTTGAGGTGGAAAACAAGATCCAGCTCCGCCACCTACTCTAGCTAACGATCAAAATCAGACGCCTCCACTCAAAGATACAGATCCCAACCCCAATGTGGCCTTATAGGCTCAGATTGGGACACTAACATAGAATTACATGTAATTGATGCAATCTTTTAGTGAATGGAGAATGTCTTGAGCAATCTTACTTGGCCTGTAGGCAATAATAATGGTCCCTTACTAGCTCCAAGAAATGAAGAAATTCTGTAAGAAGGGATCAGTGATTTTGACGAAGAACAGTCACACCAAGTGCAAGCATTGAGATCACAAGGAAGCAGACAAAGAAGGGCATAGTGAAGACGTATGGCCCAAGAAGGTGTAGAAGCATAGGACAACTAGAATTGTGAAGGGTTACCACCTTTGTCCCCAAGGTAGAGATTCAGTGAATAATCAAAGAAACATAGGCCGAGGACAAGAAGACATTAGAGATCGGATTTAGGTTCAAAAACCAGGAAGCCAAAATACCGATAGGTCAATGGTAAGTCTTCAAGAACATCTTAGGCATTTAGAAAGAGTCAACAGGTGGGAAGCAATGTAGGGTTATCAAGTCCTTAATCTCAAAAACCTAGATGGACACCTATTTAACAAAGAAGTGATGGCTGAACCCTTACCATCCAAGCTTAAGTTGCCAAATATTCCCTTGTTTGATAGGAAAGGGACCCCGATGATCATGCATAGCTTTGCCATTCTCAAATTAGCCTACATAAGGCCCTAGATGCAATAAAGTGTCATGTTTTTGATGCAACATTCAATGGACTAGTAAGATGGTGGTTCAGGAACTTAATGCCAAGAACCATCTCATGTTGGCGAGTGTTATATATAGCATTGGTCACCCAATGCATAGGAAGAAGATTGTAGCAAACACCCTGAGGAAGGCTGCAAGTAGCAAAATAAGGGCCCACAGAGTCCTCAAAGTATATTATCAACTGTTATACTAGGGAGATGGTCTCAGTGGAGAACTACTCAGAAGATGCCGCCTTAACGTAGGTCCTTGGCTATTTATAATAAGGAGCTTTTAAGTTCTCCTTACACAAGAAACCACCAGTGGCGTGGCTTGAGTTTGTATTATAGGCTCAGAAGTACATAAATGCTGAGAAAGTGGCTCGGTTATTAGCAAATATTGAGGTTCCATATTACCCTCCAGGAGCACTGACAGGACAACAGCTTGCACAATAGGCACAAATTCAAAATGGAGGAAAGAATAATGGAAAGAGAAGAATCTAAGCGGTGGAAATAACAATCAAAACTACCCTCTGTCAACACCTAGACTGGCCTTACCTCCAACCCCACCTGTAACTCAATCAGCGTAGGCACTAAATCAGGGAAACAAGAGACCAAGACGTCCTTATCAAAGGTATGAGGTATATATAAAGCTCCATATGAATATTCAGGAAATTTATAACCAATAATAGAATCGCAACATACTAAGAAGGCCAATATCGATAAGGAAGGACCCTGCTAAAAGAAATCAAAATAAGCACTATAGGTTCCATGGAGAGGTCAACCATAACACTACAGACTAATCAACCTAAAGGATGAGATAGAAGACCTCATCAGGCGAGGATTGGGAGCACATTAGAGAGAATCGCCTAAGCGGTGTACGAGTAGAGTAGAACAATCCAGCTCCCCAAGGAGGAAACAACTAACCTCTCACGAGAGTAATTGCACCACATCCAAAGGACATATTTTGGTGGAAATTCTAGGCAATCCTAGAAGAATTATGTCGGGAGGTCAAGGGTAGGCCATTCCATAATTACATGAAGGTTGACAGGAGATCATTAAAGATGCCAAGAAGAGCCAATATAGAAATTACCTTTTCTGAAGATGATGCCTAAGAAGTCCACTTCTCTCATAATGATACATTAGTATTCTCAGCCATGCTTGGCAGTCACGAAGTCCACAGGGTTTTCATTGACAACGGAAGCTCAGTGGACATTTTATACACTAAAGCATTTGACCAAATTGATATTCCCAAGACTCAGTTAACGCCATACATATAGCTGCTATATGAATTTATAGGAGATAGTGTTGTTGCAAAAGGTATGATCATTCTTCCCATTATTTCGATACCTAACCAAACACTTTGACCATAATGTTAAATTTTATAGTTGTTAAGGGAGGAATCCAATATAATGCTATGATAGGTAGACAAACCTTATGGGCCTTTAAAGCTGTCTCCTCTATATACAGCCAAGTGAAAAAATTCCTAACTAAGAACGGAGTAGGTAAGATGAGGGGTAACCAATATGAGGCACAAAAAACATACTCGAACTCAATTTGGGATTTTGAATTCCTTAAGCATAAAATGATGATGGTTAATCATGCACCACCACCAAATGAGATAGATCTAGATCCGCAAATGGATAACAAAATCATTATAGCAAAACCAATTGAGGACCTAGGAAAGGAAGCAGTGGATGATGATGACCCTAGCAAGATTTTGAAGATAGGTACAAAGCTCAATCCTAGATACCGAGCAGATCTAACATCATTCTTGAAAGGTAATCTTGATGTTTTTGCTTGGGCACATGAAGACATGAAAGGTATCTCACCATAGGTTATCTGCCATCGACTAAACATAGATCCTGCATGTCTTCTTAAAAGACAGAAGAGAAGACTGCTAAATGTGGAGAGATATAAAGCCTTGTGTGAGGAAGTTAATAAGCTAATAAAAAAATAAAACCATAATGGAAGCTCATTACTCGACATGGGTAGCCAATCCAATCCTGGTAAGAAAGCCAAATGGAAAGTGGCATACGTGTGTGGACTTCACCAACCTAAAGAAAGCATGTCCTAAAGATAGCTTCCCATTAACAAGGATAGACCAGTTAGTAGATGCAATGGCGGGTCATGAGCTAATGAGTCTTTTGGATGTGTAGTCGGGGTACAATCATATTCCTATGCATGGCCCCAACAAGGAGCAAATGGCATTTATCACTAACCAAGGTTTGGTCTCAAGAATGTAGGAGCCACCTATTAGAGATTGGTAAACAATATGTTTAAGAACCAGATTGAAAAAAATATGGAGTTATATATAGATGATATGCTAGTAACAAGTCAAAATGTCGATAGATATACTGTAGACCTCCGAGAAGCATTCAAGATTTTTTTTTAAAAAATACAACATGAAGCTTAATCCTTATAAGTGTGTCTTTGGCATAGCCTCTAGGAAATTTTTTAGTTTTATGGTAAATCAGCGTAGTATTGAAGCAAACCTTAAGAAGATCAGAGCTTTTGTTGAAATGGAATCCCTAAAGAAGCCAAAAGATTTACAAAAGCCTACTGGGTGTGTGGCTGCCTTAAATCGCTTTATGTCTTAGGCAACAAACAAGTGCATTCCTTTCTTCAACACATTAAGAGGTGCAAAGCCGTTCGAATAAACTCCCAAATGTGAAGAAGCTTTTTAGCAGTTAAAGATCCATCTTAGTCAAGTGCCAATTCTTTCTAAGGCATTACCAGGTGAGAAACTTTATGTTTACTTAGCCATTTCAAAACATGCAGTCAGTTTGGTGATCATCTGAGAGGAAAACTGAGTCTAGCTTCTAGTTTACTATACAAGCAAACGTTTCCTGGATGCCAAAACTGAATACACTAACATGGAAAAGCTTGCATTGGCACTAATAATAACTGTTAGAAAACTTCCATATTACTTCCAAGAGCATGCAGTTGATGTCCTCACCAACTACCCATTGAAACAAGCACTTCAAAAGCCAGATACTTCTAAATGATTATTAAAATGGGTCATGGAATTGAGTGGATATGGCATCAACTATGCCCCTTGAAAACCAATAAATGCTCAGGCATTAGTAGATTTTGTAGCAAAATTTGCTGCCTAACCAAAAATCAAGGAGATGAAAGTGGAACCAATGCCTCCCAAGTGGAAGCTATATGTTGATGGCTCATCTAATGAACACGGTGCTAGAGTAGGCATCATGCTAGTGAGCCCTGAGGATTACAGGATCACCTCAACCATCAGATACAAATTTAGGACATCTAATAATGAAGCTAAGTACAGGGCCATCCTTATGGGGTTAAGACTAGCCAAACATATGGGGGTAAGCTCAGTTATTGTCTATAGCGATTTGCAAGTCGTTGTAAGTCGAATAAATAGAGAATATGAAGCTAGGGGAGAACGAATGGCAGCATACTTGAATAAGGTAAACGACAAACTAAAAAAGTTGGAATGCCATGAGTTTATTAGAATTCCTTGGTTCAATGTAGATGCACTAGTAAGGCTTGCCACAACTAAAGACTCTTAAGCTACTAAAGGTTATACCAATTGAGCTACTAGAACAACCCACAATTCAAAATTAGGAACTGGACCATGTACCACTCATCATTGCACCTGACAGTTGGATGGAAAAAATATACAACTTTTTGAAGAGTGGAGAGTTGCCTGATAATCGAGATGAAGCTAAAATTTTGAAGTATAAAGCTTCTTGGTACGTGTTACATGACTATACTCTTTACCGACGAGGAAACTCAACACCACTTCTCAAGTGCTTGAACAAGGAAGAGGCCCACAAGGCTCTAAAAAAACTATCTAGAAAAGACTATAGTTGCTAACTAAGTATGAACTTGATGACCAAGTTCATCTTTAAGTTCGAAACTAATTTAAAAGCCATAAAATCAAAAACACCTAAAATAGCCCCAAATGTCAAAGGTTTTTACATACATGCTCATAGAACACTTTGAAAAAGGGGAAAATGGGAATTAAATCCAAAAGACATTGAAAAATTAAAGAAAATTAAAGGCAGAGTTAAAGGGTCAAGAAGATAACTTTTTTAAGATGTTGATTCTGAGGATTCGATGCTGTAGCTCCTTAAAGCAAGCCTTAAAACACACAAAAGTGCTTTTCCTTGTAGAAATTCAAGATAAGAGGATGATTGAAACAAGTGAAGGAGGTTTCGAGAAATTTCGACAAAGGTTCATCTTCTAAATGTTTCAAAAAAGTGGAAACGGGTTAAGTGTTTAGGAACTTAAACTAAAGATCACCTCAGATATCGACTATACAATCTATAGGGACATTGATCTAATGGCGGATGCAAAGATCCCTAATCAACGACTGTAATTTGCACAAGAAAATGCCTCTTTGAATTAATAGTCTAGATGCATTTCCCTGACATATGATGTGACGGTTAACATCTATGATTTGATAGCCCAATAATTGAGGTGACTCCTCAGCTCTACTACCATCATTAATTTTTAGAAGCTCAACAGATGTCTCTAAGAAGATATTGACTAGTTGACCCTTTAGTGACCTCGAGGTCCTAAGCTGGGGGGCAAATGTGGTCGGACCACTGAGTTGGGCCTGGTTGGGTATTGGGCCCAAAAAGGCTAGAGGTTGATCTCAACACATGGCATTGGTGTGTTCTAGAAACTTCCTTCCAGATAATACCCAAGAAGGGTAAAATGGTCTATTTGCATCCGTATTTAAATTAGAAAATCTCCTAGATAGCGATAAGCACTCAAGCTGATCATATTCTACCGAATCTAGGATACTTATAAAGGATAAAGCCTATAAGAGATCACGATGATGAGATCTAGCCAATAAGAGATGAGATTATATTGTATTTGAATTTAAAATAGGTTTAAGGGGTAAAGCATTGGCCATCCCTGTGTACTATAAATAAAGGCAGTCCAAAAGAATAGCCTAAGTCCAATTCTTGGCAACAAACCTTTTGTATTCATATTTTCTCATAGTGAAACCCACAAACCATTTGTATTCATATTTTCTCATAGTGAAACCCTACCACCTAAGAAAACCCATAGTGGATGTAGCTTTCAATTGAGATGAACCGCTCTAAATTTTTGTGCTCTTGCTATTATTTACCTTTCTTCTTTATTACTTCAATCGTGAGTGTTTATTTTGGTGAGGAATTTGAGGGAATCTTGTTAGACAAGTTTTACCCATCAACATAAAGTATTTCCCCTAGGATTTCCTTTGTTAGTTGGTTAAGAAACTTGCTTGGAGTGCTTTATGGAAAATAGTATGATCCATGATAAACTAGTAATCGTTTTGGGAAATACGCGAAAATCGGGGCAACACATACTAGAATCAAAAACTATATATTTTGTTAAAGTTTTAGGCTTGTTCTTTTTAAAATCATAAAATATATGTTCTAAGCTTTGAGTAGCCATAAGAATAATGTTAATTGGATAACCAAAGCTTAAGTTACAAATTTTAAAGTTTAGGCAAATTTCAAAAATTATGTAGAAAAATTTGATGCAACAACCAAATTTGTATTTGGATAAATTAATGAATCTGAAAATAAGTATATGATGGCTCGTTGGAGAGATCCAGGTGTGATCTTTGTCTATTTCTAATTTTTAGAGGTACGTACAATATTTATGAATATTCCATTAGAAGCCGCTCAACCTGCATTTTTTAGAGATCAGCCGCTACTTTTTGATGTATGATACCTACACCGAAACCAATCCTACAACCTTTTAGAACCTATTAAAAGTGACATATGGCCCTTAGAACTGCCTTATTTAGAATTTTCTAATCCGAGTTGTGCCCATGTGAAGTGTTACATAGAAACTTTCTAATTTCATGTTTTTAGACAATAAGCATATGGTGTTACTTAGCATGTTTACAACATGAGTGTTCTTAAATTATTTTGCTCGATTCTACATCAATTTATGCTTTTTCATTGTTTTATTTTTCAAACTTGTTATAGATATTTCATGATTCAGTTTCAAAATTTGCTTTTCAGCAATATTGGGATTGTGGAAAAAAGTTTATCGTACGTATACATATATGTGTATAAATTACATATAAAAGCCATCCTAAAACCTGAGTTTGGAAGAGAGTTTTGGAAACACTATCAAAAAGTAAGAGCCTTTTGACTGTTGGTTTGAAATGATAACCTCAGATGTTGGGTTCTTAGACGAGTTTTGCTCATCAACATGAAGTATTTCCCCTTGGATTTAACATGAGTAACACCCTAAAAAACTTATTCCTTTGTTAGTTGGTTAAGAAACTTGCTTGGAGTGCATTATGGAAAATAGGATGATCCATGAGACACTAGTAATCATTTTGGTAAATATGGGATCAAAAACTATTTCTTTTGTTGAAGTTTTAGGCTTATTCTTTTTAAAATCATAAAATATATGTTTAACACTTTGAGTAGCCATAAGAATCATGTTAATTGGATAACCGTAGCTTAAGTTATGAATTTTTAAAGTTTAGGAAAATTTCATAAATTCTATAGAAAAACATGATGCAACAGCTAGATTCAGATTTGGAGACATTAATGAATCCAAAATTAAGTACATGATGGTTCGTTGGAGAGATCTAGCTATTATCTTTGTCTAGGCACTCATTTTGTAATTTTTAGAGATGTGTAGAACATTTTACGAATATTCCATTAGAAGCTGCTCAGCCTACATTTTTTAGAGATCAATAAAAATTAAGAACTAAAACTGTCACTTTTTTATGTATGATGCCTACATCGAAACCAATCCTGCAACATTTTTAAACCTATTAAAAGTGACGTGCGACACTTAAAAACACCTTATTTACAATTTTCTAATCCGAGTTGTGCCCATGTGAAGCATTAAAAACTTTCCAATTTCATGTTTTTAGACATTAAGCATATGGTCTTACTTGGCATGTTTACAACATGAGTGTTTTTAAATTATTTTGCTCAATTCTGCATCAATTTATGCTTTTTCATTGTCTTATTTTTCAAACTTGTTATAGATGTTTCATGATTTGGTTTCAAAATTTGCTTTTCGCCAATATTGGGATTGTGGAAAAAAGTTTGTAGTATGTATACATATATATGTACATAAATTACATCTAAAAACCATCAAAACCTGAGTTTGAAAGAGATTTTTAAAAACGCTATCAAAAAGTAAGTGCCTTTTGATGGTTGGTTTTGCAATGATAGCCTCTGAGATTGGCTTGTTAGACGAGTTTTTCCTATCAACATGAAGTATTTCCCCTTGGATTTTACATGAGTAATACCCTAAAAAACTTCCTCTGTTAGTTGGTTACAAAACTTGCTTGGAGTGCTTTATGGAAAATAAGATGATCCATGATACACTAGTAATTGTTTTCGTAAATATGCAAATATAGGGGCTACACATACTAGAATAAAAAACTATATGTTTTGTTGATGTTTTGGGCTTGTTCTTTTTAAAATCATAAAATATATGTCCAAAGCTTTGAGTAGCCATAAGAATCTTCTTGTTAATTGGATAACCATAGCTTAAGTTATGAATTTTTAAAGTTTAAGTAAATTTCAAAAATTCTATAGAAACACTTGATGCAAGAGCCAGATTTAGATTTGGAGCCTTTAATGAATCCGAAATTAAGTATATGATGGTTTGCTCGAGAGAACTAGCTATTATCTTTGTTTAGGCATTGATTTTGTAATTTTTAGAGGTGCATAAAATATTTTATGAATATTCTATTAGAAGCTGTTCAACCTACATTTTTTAGAGATCAGTAAAAACTAAGAATTAAAACCGTCACTTTTTGATGTATGATGCCTGCACCGAAACCAATCCTGCAACCTTTTAGAACCTATTAAAAGTGACATTTGGCACTTAAAAATGCCTTATTTGGAATTTTCTAATCCAATTTGTACCCATGTGAAGTGTTACTTAGAAACTTTCCAATTTCATGTTTTTAGGCATTAAGCATATGGTCTTACTTGGTATGTTTACAACATAAGCAATTTTAAATTATTTTGCTCAATTCTACATCAATTTAAACTTTTTCATTGTTTTATTTTTTTCAAATTTGTTATAGATATTTCATGATTCGGTTTCAAAATTCTCTTTTCACCAATATTGGGACTGTGGAAAAAAGTTTGAGAGTACGTATACATGTATATGTATATAAATTACATCTAAAAGCTTTCCAAAAACCTAAGTTTGGAAAAGATTTTTGAAAACACTGTTAAAAAGTAGGTGCCTTTCAATAGTTGGTTTTGAAATGATAGCCTTAGAGCTCGGGTTATGAGATACAACTTTACAGGCTACAACTTTACGAGCATGCCCCTAAATCTTGAGGGGGCACTCTATAGCATGTGATTGATAAAATGCATTGTAAGTGTATATATATATATATATATATATATATTTGATGTATTGATGTTAGATATATCAAACAACTTAAATGTATATCAGTCAAATCAATGGTTATTAGATTATAAGTTGTATGAATTTTACCATTTATTTAAATTTTGTTTTCGCATGAGATTGTGTTATTTTTAGCTTTTTGGCATGCTATCTTAATTGTTCATAACTCTATGAAAATGGAGTTATTTTACTTTGTTGATGTAATTAAAGTGCTTAGTCGTTGAGATCTCATTTTATTTTTAGTTACTTTTAGCTATTTTATTTAGTCTTAGCATTTTTTTAATTGATTTCATTTTCTTAATTTTAATTTTATTGTTTATTTTGATTAATCTTAAAATACATTTAAATATATTTTTATTTAGTTTTTCAATTAAATATTTTATTTATACTTATATGTATAGGTAAACTAAATATAATAGGATCAAAAGGTAATTTAAGAGGGCAAAGAAGAGGATTTGGGAGATAAAAAGTACATCCCCGTGTGCTTTAGTGTATGCCCCCACATGGGGTCATAGAATGCCCATGGGGTAGTGCAAGAAAAAAAATCCAAGCCATCTCCATTTGTGAAGTGCACAACCATGCAAAAATGGAGCTTGTGGCCACACGTGCCTAATCCACAGCTCGTGCACCAAAAGTGAGGTGCACGGTCGCTTGTCCTCCTCCCCTGCCCCCACACATTGATATGTGCATAATTTGTCATATTTTTGCAGCATTTTTCCTTGCATTTATTTTGTAAGTTTTTGAGTATTCTAATGTTTTATATGTATTTGTGTGTTTTTAGGTGTTTTAATATTAAAAAATAAAAATATGATGGAAATTGAGGATTTTGGAGTTTAAAATTTTAATTATTCAATTTGGAGATTATCGAAAATTACAAGACAAGATTTGGACACTAAACGGGCAAAAAAATGACAAAATAGGCCAAATTAGGTCGTCTCACCCAAATAAGCAGCACGCCTGTATAACCCCAACGTGCCCGCATGACCCACCAGCTTGTCTTGAGCAACCCATGCATGACCACCAACTCACAGCCCGCACGACCCACAATGCAGCCCATGTGACCCCTAATGCACCCCGCATGACATACAATCCTTACATCAAGGCTGCTGCATGCTAGCATAGCTAGTGGTGCACCCAGTGTGCTAGTTGCGGGTTGCTAGCAGACGCCTTTGTGCAACCGTGCTAAAACCCACGGGGCTTGCCCCTCCTATGTGTCTTTGGCTGATTTTGGACCCAGAATCACTATTTTTCACAACTCTAGGGGTATAAAAACCCCATTGTAGCATATCAAAGGGGGGGATTTTTAAGAGTTTTGGCTTCCAAAACTCAGAGGAGACCAAGGAGGAGGAGAAAAAGATGAAGCCATGGGAGAGAGCTCTGATAGAGGCAACAGCTTTCCAATGCCAAATTCATTCTTTTCTCTCACTCTTTCTCTAACTTTCCTTTGTAATTATATTATTTTAATTTGTCTTTCAGTTGTGGGTGAATCCTAAACATTACACTTAATTATGTAGAAAATTGTATGCAAATTTCCAATTTTCCACTTGAGATTGCTTGTGTTCCACCTTGATTTCATATTTATGATTATTTTCTTGTTATATTTCAGTATACAACTAGATATGATTTGAAAATTTTCTAATGTTAGGCTAAAATGCTTGATCTATAATTGTCTTGTTGTTCTAATCATTAATAGCAAATTGTGGTCACTCATTATGGTTAAGTTTTTATATGATTGCATGTGAAATACAATATAGGTTAAATGAAGCCAGTTTCTACATATTTGTTGCCTAGATCAACCTATCTTTTTTAGCTTAATGCTTCTATTGGATTAAACTTAGCGAGCTTTCTCCTAGGTTGTTTTGTGGAAAAGGGCTTAACAGAGAGCTTCTCTTATTAAATCTAAACAGTAAGGAAAGATTAGGGTAACAAAGCTTGTTGTTATTTACAGTTGGTAGTTTCAATTAAAAATTAGAAATAGTTCATCGATCATCTTTGTAGTAATAAAGGATTCTAGAACTACTTTAATTACAATTGTTTTATAATATTTTATTTATTTATTTTTTTTAATTATTAATTTAGTTAAAAATCCAAAACCCCATTTTTGTGTTTAGTTTAATATTAGGTTTTTAAATTTGATAACTAATTAATTATATTAAGTTCTCTTGCGGGAACGACCCTTGCTCGCCACTCAAGAATAACTATACTATAACTTAACGAGGATTTATCATTTTGATAGGCCCGTCAAGATCTTATCAAAATTTTGGCACTATTGCCGGGGAGTTGTTCATCTAATTAATTGGTTATTTGTTGTTGTTTTTCTTTTTGGTAGTTTAAATTAAATTTCCTTTTGTGTTAATGTAATTGTTTTATGCAAGGTACTTTAAGATGTTAACATCGACGAGTCCTTTTAAGTTTTTCCTAAAGAGACTTATGCCTAAAAGAGATACAAAAATTTTCTCATTTGATTTCCATATCATGGGGTCTCAAAGGAGTGGCAGCTACAAATCTCCCTCAACGGCTTACTTGCCACAACACAACATTGAATTGAAAGAGGAAATAGTACCACCTCTGTTTACCAACAATCCGTGATTGAAGCCTATTTCATGTTGGAAAACATGACTAAGTTTGATGAATGGAATTGGAAAAGGACCAACCAAAGTTGGGAGAACGATTACTACAATCTTGAGCCATGGATTAACATTCAACCTCAAAACATCAGGGAATCCTACGAATCATAAGATTTAGTGGTAGCACTAGGAGGAGCCTCAATAGTCCAACAACATATAAGTGATTCTCTAGAAGACATCATCAATGCTTTGATTATCAATAATATGCAATTTCATAAAGACTCTAAAGCGACACTTTAAAGCCTAGAGAATCAAATAACCTAATTGGTGAACATAATAAGCAGGTTAGAGGTGAGAAAATTGGAGGACCAAGGCATGAATTGAATGACAAGGAATATGGTGTGGCATGAGGATGCAAACGACTTGAGGAACTTAGTTTAGGAGAGTGCTATAAGTTACAAGGAAGCTTCAAGGGAATTTGAGCCTTTAGAAGAGATCAAGCCTCGTGATGATAGTCTAGAAGTCTTTGAAGTTGTCTTAACTCAACATTTAAACGCTCGTCAAATTGTAACCAATTCACAACTTCCAAATCACGAATATGTTTATCCAAAGTTGTGAGTTCTTTGAAGATCAAATCACAAGCATGGTTTTTAAAAATCAAGTAGTCAGTGAAGAAAATTGGAAGGGTTACTATTTGAGAAATGCTTCTATGAAACGAAGTCACAAGACTTGATTGAGGATGAAGAAACCTATGCAACCATCGACATGAGCTCATCAATGGAAATGACACATACACCACCGACGGATCCTTACTTCTCATTGACGCCACCATCACCATATTATGCCATCATTGAGCTGAGCCAAAAACAGAATTCTCCTTCTAAATATATCATTAGAAAATCAATCAAGTTGGTGCAACATGCTGGAATTTCCCATATTTTACCAAGCTTGAGTGCAACAATAATGAAGAACCATATGTGTCGCTATGACACATTTTATGGGCTGAGGTCGCTCTTTGTTGACCACTTCTCGACGTTGGGTTGAGGATACTAAACCAAGTGCTTAATAGGAGGCAACCCAACAAATAAAGAGCACCTCATTACAAATTTGATTCCGCTTACCCTTCACTTTATTTTAATTATTGCTTTTTATTATTTTGTTTATGATTGTGTTTGTTTTTATCTTCAATGCTTAGTCTTACATTGAGGACAATGTAAGAATTAAGTGTTGGGTGAAGGCTTAAGATTTTTGCGTGTTTTTCAAAAATTTTTGTGTGTTTATTTATTTTGTGTATATTTTATATATCACTAATATGTGCATTGTTCTAAAACTCGAGAATTTATTCTTAAAAAATGGCCCTATTGAATGGCAGATTTATGAAGGACATTGTTATCCATGCCCTTTCAAAACACATTCAATAATAGATAGGTTTTATTGGAATTCTCCAAGTTTAGATTTTTGCATGCATTTACTTATTGAAATAAAAACATAAAAAAAAAGCATAATTTTTTTTTTTTATTTTTGTTCTTGTTTTTAAGTTTTTGAGTCTTAGGAAATCTTCCAACTACTTTGATGAGAACTACATTATTACTATGAATTTGGTTGATAATAAGTATTGTTTTGAATCTTATATTATTTGTTGGTTCATATGTTTTTATGATGATTATACTCAATTTTTTTTTGCACAATAAACATGTTATTTGATACAGAGATATGCATACTTGGATGAGTAGATTCTATATTATCTTTTTCTTGTAAATTTGGTTTTGAAAACGGGTTACGTTAGAACTCTGCCGAAGGTCTGTCAAGGCGAATGACTGATCGAGCATCATTTTGAATCATGAGGCACTAGAATTTTCCTAGCTCCAAAGCCAAATCATCCAAAACCCCAATAGATGTTCCAGAGAGAACATCCCATTAGTAAGCCATTTGAGCCTTCATTTAAACTTGTCTATTTGTTTAACCACATTTTCTTATTGAGCCTAATCATCCTTATACCGTAACCCTTATTCTAAAGATGGATTGGAACTATAGAGATTCAATTCAAGTGCAAAGGAATTTTGTGAGAAATTAGGTTAGGAATAAAGAATAAGTGTGGAGGAGTGTATAGATCGAGAGCAAAGAAATGAAAAGTTCGTAAGAATAGCTTACAAAATAACAAAAAAAAGTAAATTAAAAAATAAGAAAATAAAATAAAAATAAATAAAAAATTTATAAAAAGTAAAATAAAAATCAAAAAATAAATGTTGTAGGTTATTCCATTTTAATTTTGGTTTGTACAGCATCGGGTTTTGATTGAAGCTAAGGCAAATGCCTATAGACTTGGCCTTTGTAATTATTTCTTTGGGTTTGGAGTGTCTTGGGAATTTTTGGATTTCCAAGATGTTTCTAATTCTATGAAGTCTTTAGGACCATTACGTTATCCACACCACTACCCCCATTGGCATCTTTACAACTAGTATTAAAAGTCTTTTGATTTCAGTGGTGCCTCCAGTGTAGTAGAGATTTGTACCAAAGAGAAAGCCTATGATATTTGATGCTTTAATTTTGTTTTGCTTTTGGTTTTAATGTTTGTTTTGTAAAGTTTTTGAGTGTCTAATTTTTCATAGTAGGCATAGAGAAATAATCGTTAACATTGGCTAATTCACATACATGTTGAGTTTGGTTATCATAGGATGCATAAACTTATGAATAAATGTGGATTCAGTTCAATCCTTGTTTGATTTCAAATATCATATCTCTTAGTGTTCTTTGAGGTTAAAGGTTAGAAGCTTAGTTTTTTGGGTTTGTGTCTTTTATTTAAGTTTTGCTCGAGGACCAGCAAAAGTTAAGTGGGGGGAGTTCCCAAAGGACTTGTCACGCATGCAACTTTTTGGCCCCATTTTAATGTTGATTTTGAAGTTGATTTGATGAGGAATATCTCCAAATGCTTGAAGTCCGATAAATACCCTTTCTAAGGTATTGTGCAAAGAGAGAAGAGATTATTTTGGAGAATTGGAGGCACACTTTTGATTTCATTTTCGAGAAGAACTCTTCCATTGTTGTAAACAAATAAAAACTAGTGTTAGTTTTGATCTTTGGGTTTTAATTCAAGTTTGAGGTATTGGCTTTATTTTTCTTTTGAGGCACAATTGATGTGCATTTTTAATGCTACTAAAAGAAAGAAGAAGAAGGTTAGGAGAGGAAGAGCTTGGAGTTTGTGACACCTCTAATTTAGTGATTTCTTTCCTATTTCTACCAATTATCTATAGATGATGCTTATTGTATGTTGGAAGATATGGCGGAGTATGTTCATGTTAGTGTTGGAACAATTTCAACAATTTGAAGCCATGGTTTGACACTCAACCTCAAGAGATGGGTATATTTTTGGAACTTCAAGCTGTATTTGTGAACTTTATGGAGGAGACTCCTCAATATATGAAAAGGTCAGATGAGAAGTTGATAAGGTCAAATGCAATGGTAGAGGAATCATTTGAAACATTGAAAAGGCTAGAGGCAATGGGAAAATAAATTGAGGAATTGGTAGCATCCACTCCTACTATGGATGTTCCAATTAGATACAAGCAAGATTGCCGCCTTGAGGAGTCTACCAAATGCGAGGAGCACTTGAAGATGTTTGATGATGATGCTCTAAAGTTTGAGGATTCTTCAAGTAAAGCAGTGACTCAAGACTTAGATACTCAAGAAGAAATTCAATAGGACATCTATGTTGTCAAGCTTGTAGTGCCAACACCAATCAAAGATCATGTATATAAAGATCCTATATGGCCAACACCTACTCCACCAACATTAGCATCATTCCTACAAGCCCAACAAACCTATTCATTGGACTCGAGTCAAGTTGGACACAAGGGCCAAGTATTTTTATTTTTTGACAAGCTTGAAGGTATCACATCACAAGACCCATTTGTAGTGTTGTATGACATCTACTATGGGTAAAGCTACTTTTTGATGAGAATTTCTACAAAAGTCAAGCAAACAACTTTAAATCAAGCGCTTCTTGGGAGACAACCCAAGCTTTCTAAGACTCTTTCTTTGTTTGGTTTTAGTTTTAATAAACTTTACTATTAGGAAATTTTTACTTTGTTTTTCTCTCTTTCGGGTTGTAGGTGCAACCGGAGGAGTCAATGGAAGTTGGAGCCACTAGAGGCATCACAAAAAGCTTAAAGGACATCAAGCCACTATGCCAAAGCACCATTGAGCATCAACAAGAGGAGTTTTCTTAAACTTTCTCTAATTTTTTTTATGCTTTCTTCCACATTGAGGATTTTGTGCATATCGAGTTTGGAGGGAATGTTTGGATCTGAAAGTGTAAGTCCGATATAAACTTAAGTAAAAGATTGTTCAAGTAATTAAACTCGGTAAATTTGAGGTCGATCTCACATGGAAAAGGCATCTCAAAAGTCCAATATATCAGTTATATTATTCTTAGCTGAAAATTTTGAGGATTAAAGTTAATTTTATTTACAATTTTTTTTACAATATTTACACTTTTTTTTTACTTTTTCTATTTTTATATTTTTTTGTGATTTTTGGAATTTCAATAACAAGAAATATGACTTCAATTAGAATGGTAAATGGAACTTTAATAAGTGCAAATTAACTTGAAAGAAAAAACAATTTTTAAAAAGGTCGAGGATTAAAGGTTCAATTTTGGCAATTAAGTTAAATATGTTTTAGTTTTTCTAAAATTATTTATTAAAATGGTTTAAGTATACGATATGCCATCTTTTGTCTACAATAAATCAAGAGTTACCAAACATTTAGTGTGCCAATTCATATCTATAATACATCAAAGACTTATTTTAATAAATGTGTATGATTTCAAAATTAAGAAACTAAAATTAACAACAAAATTTGCAGTTAAGTATCTACCGTGCCATTCCTCGTCTACTAATAATTAAAGTGTTCCTAAGCATTACCCGTGCCAACCTATGTCTACGATAAATCAAAACTTAATTTTGCAAGAGTTTTAGCTAAATTAACACGAAAATCATAAGTTTTTTAAAAATGATTTTAACATTATAACAACTTTAAAAACATTGAAAAATTAAAAATATTTACCTTAATTTTGCTAGAATTTTCCCCTCTTTTCTCAACAAAAAAGAAACTTAGAAAGATATGTTGAAGGTAGAAACACACATATTTTTATTTAGCATAACTATTTTACAACATAGAACCTAGATAAAAGAAACCTAACCTAAGAAGAAAGAAAGCAGAGAAGTACTCTAAATTATAGAGAATGGTGTGAATCACATTGAAGGGAAGTGGATTTTTATAGTAGAGGGAAATCTTCTATTTACATGATTTTTTACATTTTTATTTATTTATTTTTATTAGTTTTATGATTATATTTGGATATTTTTAGGTTGAAAATAAGAAGGATGCAAATTTGAGATTTTTTGAACATTTTGTTATCAACCATCATCTTTAATCAGATTAAAATCTAAGTTTTATTATTTTTTTGTTTTTTTCCTTGAATTACTCTAGAGAGTCTAAATTAATCTTTGTAATCCTATGTGATGCACTAAGGGCTAGATGAGCTAAAGTCGTAGGATGTGTTGAACGTTGATGGATCTGGCGGCTAGAGAGAGTTGTGGCCGAGCTGATGAAACAGGCCGTTAGATGGGCCTTATGTATAAAAATCGAATAGACGATAAGAACCATGCACGTGTGGGCACAACACTAGAATTCGTGAAGGGGAGGGGGTACGTGGACCGTCAAGATGATCTAGGTAGTGGCGATCCTATGACTCTAAGCTTGCCATGTGTCATATTTTTTATTTAATTTTATTTTTGTTTTGATTTCTTGAGCATTTAAGGTTTGTTTTTGCCCTTTTTGTATCGTTTTGCTCTATTTTCCTTACAGATTTCAAATCTAAAATAAAGTAAATAAACCAATATTAATTATTTAATAAACATAATTTTTTCAATAATTAAAAATATTTATATTACAATAAAACACATAAAAATTACTAAAAATAGATAAAAATTTCTAAAATTTACAAACCTTAACAAATATATTATTTGAAACTCGAGATTATTTATAGAAATTACTAAAAATACTATAAAATATATTTACAGACTCAAAACTTATTTACAAATATTTTAAGACTCAAAATAAAATCGCATATTATTTTTATGATTTTAATTATTTTCAAACTAATTAATTATAAAACATACCGAGATGATTCTAAATATTACTAAAAATATTATTAAATATAAAAACACACTAAAATCATATTTTTATTTTCATACATACACTAAAATACTAATTATCACATAAATGCTATAATAAAGGGATTTAAAGAGAAATGTTAACGCAAAATGATTGGTTTTAGCCTTAAGAAATGTACATTTTCACAGTCTCATTACACCCCTAACCAGCTTATTGCTAGTCCCGAGCAATTAAAGAAATAAAAACAAACCAAATGATTGAGTTTTAAAAATCTTGTGACTCCTCGTAGAATATCCTTAGGGAAATCATCGCTCAAAATAAAATGTAGATATTATTCAAGTTTATGCTTTATTTTAAGAATATATCTCCTATTTAAGATAGACTTTACAGTGTGTGTGCGCGCTATTCTATAACTAATCATTGTATACAAACCAGATAAATTTATACTAATATAAGTGAATTTATTTTAACAAAATCTTACAAGTTTGTTTTTCATTTCTCTCTCCATTAATGTAGAATAACAATAAATTAAGGGCCATTAGAAATTCATTTGGCTTGTAATGTAAGGCTAAGGCAAAAAGATAGGATGAAGGATAAATTTGAAGCTTGATTCACCCATAAAACACTTACATTATTATCGGATCTTTGAAATGTACAAATTATTTCCCAAATAACAATACTAGACTTGAAGTAAACTTTCATTTGTCATCCACTTTTTATTCTCTTTCTTTTCTTACTTTTCTTTTTCTCCTTTTTATTTTTATTTTTATGTTTTCTTTTTATTTTTTTGAATTTTTTTACTTTATTTTGAATTTACAGATGTACAGAATAAACAAACTTGCTTTCATAACCCTTCTCATCCTCCTATAACATTAGCATAACCCAAAATACATCTAAACCAATCATATGCCTTATCAGTGAAAGGTAAAAAGAAAGGATATGAAATTCTTAAGTACAACAAGGTAACTAGGGATATAAAATGCATACAAGTAGGCTTGAAAGGCTCAAACGATCCAAAGATGGCCCAAATTTTGTCCTTAACTTAGTATTATCTAGGATTTTGCCGTGAAAGGAATTTAAACAAATTATACGATTTTATAAATTAAATCAGATTATATTAACATAAGTAGTCTCTAAATTAGAATGACAAATCAAAGGTTAAAACTAAGTGATCAAATTTTGGAAAAAATCAATCTAAATATGAGACTAACACAAGAAATTAACATAACCATGATATAACCATTTTTCTTTATTGGACAACAGGCACTTTAAAAACAAAACAAAAAAAAAAGAAAACAAATATTTACAAAAACATTTTTTTTAGGTTTTTCAAAATGTTTTGATTTTTTGATTTCTTAAGAGTTTTCAATTTTTAGTTTTTTATATATTAAATGCAGATGTTGACAAACTCAACAGAATAAAATAAGTTATAAACATGATTAGGACATGTCTTAAGAATGCTAAAGATTCCATAACTCAGCTATCCTAAACATGCATGCATGTACATAATGTGAGGAATATAAGCATAAATGAAAATATAAAAAGATGACATTTTTGGACCAAATTGAGATGTATTTCAAGATTAACTCCTTCATTCATCTATCCTGATATTAAAATAAGAATCTTAATAGTTTTACAAACAATACACCATTTTTTTATTTTTTTTCTTTTTTATTTTTTAGTCTTTCTTTTCTAATACTCTTGGTTTTAAATTAAGTCCCATTTTAAACACCAAAAAAACAAAAAAAGATTCAAACTTGAAAAATTTTGGCATAAATTTGAAAATTTTTTACTCAAAACCTCTCCACCCAACCTAAACTGAACATTGTCCTCAATATTTAACAAGATTTAGTAGAAAGAGTGACAACATTTATATACAAAAGTGGTTATTCAAAATACACAAAGAAAAATAAACATAAAAATGCTGTAGATAAAACTGAAAGATTAAGGAATTTAGAGAGAGAGATCCAAATCTCGTTTGCACTTCCTGTTGAGCTTTGAAGTTGTAGTGTCTGCCTTGGAAGTAATGACTTGCATTTTCTCGAACAATTCCTCAATAGTAGGTGCAGAGATAAAAATCTTTCTTCTTGACTCTACAGGAAAGTTCTGTTCTACAGTATTATCTAGAAAACTTAAAAGACCATCAAAGAAACCATTAACATTAAGCGCACCTAATGGTTTATTAAGAATACCTAACTAATTCCAACTAGCTACAACAAACATTTCTTCTAGAGTTCTTAGACCTCTCGATAAAATAATGAATGCATCTGAGTGACAAATCATAAGTTTTAAGCAATCAGGGATATTTTTGATATTTTTCTCTGTTCATATAGTTTCACCACAAAAATTATCTTGAACAAGAAAATGAGGGAAAATACCTAGGACTCCTCTTATTTTGGCTTCGGCTGCGACAGTTCCCATTAAACTAAGACTACCTCCTCCATACACAAGGTTTATCTTTTTCTTAACCAAGACTTACCCTAAATGGAATGCAGTATTCAAATAGTCAATACCTTTTCCTAAATTAGAACACAAAACACATAGATATTTTTGAAATTTAGAGATGACTGTGACAAGAACTCTATAATGGTTTCTAAAAAAAACTAAGGCCCTTTTTTTTCATTTTTGAATTTTACATTTTTTTTTTATTTTTTGAGTTGAAATCTTTTTACACTATTCTGAGTAAGACACTAATGACGAATGAGATGTAGTACATGGTTGAATGTAATCGAAGACAAATGGGCAGGTGAAGACATATGAAGATAGATGTGACTCAACTGTAGAACATTTGAAAAGTTTACCCGACAAGAATTATTCAACTTTTAAGAATTTAAACATAACTGTACAACTTTTAACAAAATGGGACAAAACCAAAATGTGTACAGCAACTAAATTCCTACTGAATAATTTATCTGACAGATAAGATAAAATATTAAAGGCAAATAGGACAAATACAATAATTGCACAAAGAACTACTGTAACTGTCACAAAAACAAATTTTTTTTTTTTTAGTTTTATGTTTTTTTTTTTTTTTTCTAATGAAAACTTATTTGAGAATGAATGTAAACTCATCTTCATCAAAATGCATCTCCAGTAAATCCGTTATTCAGCCATTTTGATGATTTTTCATTAAAACCAAGCTCATATCTCAAATAATTTCTCAACAAAAATTTAAAGTAAGGAAAAACACACTAAAATAAAGAAAAACTTTACAGATCTTGCTCTAAACTAGAGGGATCTTGAGTCTGCTTTCCATCTAATATGCTCGTAAACTAAATAGTTGGGTCTTTTAACGTTAGATTCCTAAGAAATTCTTTCTTATCATGAAATTGAGGCCAGAGTTTATAAATGGCTCCTAGAACATAACCACTAGGATGGTCTAAAAGAGAATGTTGAAGATCATCTAAGTTTTCTTTAGCAAATCCATCTTTATAGAAACGTATTTTATCCTCCCTATTTACAAACATAAGACCTTTTGACTTGCACTTATGCTCACAATTTTGATGAGAACACTTGGGACAATTTGAAGCTATATCTTGGGCTTTTCTTTTCCTACTACAAAGACATGTACTCATTCCAAGGAGATCTTGATTTGTGACATCACTAGGACGAGTGAGACCTTTTATATACATTTTTACATCGGTTAGAAGTCTAAAATGAGAAAGGACCCAAAGATGAGTGATTTGAGCTTTGTACTTCTTTCTAATTTCTTTCTAAGGAAGGGAAGGAAAGTATTTCTTCAGGTGATCATATTTACGATCCATAATTTGGGAGAGAAAAGGAGATTCTTAAGAGTCAATTGAGAGCTTTGGGAGAGATTTGAGTGCTTTGAGTGGATTTGAGAGCTTTTAGGAGAGCATTGAAAAGATTTTGTGCAATCAAGAAAGAAAAGATTAAAGGACTTTTAGAGAAAATGTTTAAAGATCAAAGAACTTTGAAGGTTCTAAAAATTTTTGGAAGAAAGGTTTGGAGATTTAGAGAGAATGTAGAGAGAAAACGAGAGCCTAGAAAGAGAAAGAAAATTTTAGAGAAAGAAAGAATTGAGAATTGAGGCATTGAATGTACATTGAATGATTTTATAGACAAAGAGCCGATACTGTTTAGACATAGAGGAAAGTGTTCTTACACGTGTGAAAGTTTAATCTAGGTTAGGCCAAACAATAATTGGGCTAAGTGAGCTAAAAATAGTAAAATCCCACAACACTTACTCACAAAGAAAAAGAAAAAAATTTTGTGATTTTAAAATTTTAAATTTTTTTTTATTTTTTAAACTTTTAAATTTTGTTTTGTGCTTTTTAAAGTAAAACTTCTAAAACTTAGAAAAATTCATTCTAATAATTTCATTAAAATGTGTTTCTAGAGATCATTGATACAAAGTACTAACTAATCAAACTTGATTATATCCTCCATAACCTTCGCCACTTTAAATGACTTTTCAAAATTATTTTTCTGAATTTTAAGAAAAACAAAAAAAGTAAAGATACAACACAACAAAGCAAAGTTACAGAAATATAGAAACATAGACACACAAAAACATAATATAAGAAGTAATCTATAATTATAATTGCATCTTCAGAATAGGAATCATCGAGGTTGATGACTGGTAAAATAGCTGCTCTAAACCTTCCTAAAAGTAAGCACTCCCAAAAAGTTAAGCTACCAGATGCTTCAAAGAATAATTTTTGAAACTCTTCTCCATCCATGGGCTCATACATAAGTTCATCTATAGCTTCACCTATAGATTCCTCTTCAGGTTCTTCTTTAAAAAATTCATTTTCAAATTTAGGTTTGAAATTTGAATTTTTAGCTTCAAGAGTTTCATTAGTTAAAACTTTCAAGGGATGGTTATCAACTTTTGGCTAGATATTTAAGTCAAAGGTATTAGCCAATTCAGCTAAAGAATCAACAAACGTTCTAGAAGTACTGCCTCAATAAAGTTCACTTCACATTTTCTAGAAGGAGATTGTGCCATATTAAATACATTGAATTCTAAAGTCATATTTCCAAAAAAAAATTTTAGTATTCCATTTCTATAATTAATCAAAGCATTGGAAGTTACAAAAATGGATAATTTAAAATGATAGGAATTTGAGCATTTGAATTGACAACAGGTTGTGTATCCAAAACAATAAAATCTATTGAGTAGAAAAATTTATCAATCTGAATTAACACATCCTCAACAACACCTCTTAGAATCTTTACTGAACAATCAACTAACTGAAGTATGATAGATGTTAGCTTAAGTTCACCTAAACCTAACTATTAGTAAACAAAATAAGGCAAAAGATTAGCACTAGCACCAAGATCTAGCAATGCATGTTCAATATGAGTGTTCCCTATGTTACAAGAAATTGTAGAACAGCCTAAATCTCTAAACTTAGGTGGTGAGCCATATTGAATGATGGAACTAACATTCTCAGTTAAAAATACAGTCTTAGTCACATAATGCTTCCTTTTAATTGTGCACTGGTCTTTCAAAAAAGATGAGACTTGTTTGATTGCATCTAAAAGTGAAATGTTAATTTTGACTTGTTTGAAAAGTTTAGAAATTTTAGCATTTTTATCCTACTTTTTTTTTTTAAAGCAAAACTTGAGGAAATAGAACCTTTGAAACAAATTTTTCTTTTGAAACATCCTTTTCTTTTTCAAAATTTTCTTCATCGTTATTATTTTTATGATCACTTTTTAAAGTTGAATTAACTTTTTGATCTTTTGAAAAATTGGTTTTATCAATAGCTTTTCCACTTTGAAGAGTTGTGATAAAATTAATAGTTTCTTGTTGTGATAGAGACAACCTCATTAACAGATGGATAATGTATAGATTGAGCAGGAAATTTGCCTTTTTCTTGAATGCGAAGTGAAGAAGTGAGCTTAGAAATAGACTCTTTAATTTCATGAATGTCTTGTGAAGTGCAAGTGCTATGAACTTTCTATTTCTGAATGAATGCTTTTTTAGCTTATATGAATGATTACAAAGTGTCTTCAAGAGTTTTAACTTGAGAATGAAGATTTTTAGAAGGTGGAAAATTTTGAGGAGGTCTTCTTAAATTTTGTGAATTTAATGAAAATTGTGGATTTTGAGATTGTTGTGGAAATGATGGATGGTTTTAAAAATTTGAGGTGGAAGTGGCAGTGGTGGTTGAAATTGCTATTATAGTTGACTATCTCTCCAATTGAAATTGGGACGATTTCTCATGGTGAATTATATGTGTCAGAATATGGAGATAGATATGGCTTCCTTACTAGGTTCAATTGATTTGTGTAATTTACCTATTCATGAGACTTTTCCTTAAAAAC
Organism: Artocarpus hirsutus; assembly: GCA_946598075.1. Classification (NCBI taxonomy): domain Eukaryota; kingdom Viridiplantae; phylum Streptophyta; class Magnoliopsida; order Rosales; family Moraceae; genus Artocarpus; species Artocarpus hirsutus. Next base: position 16,321 of record CAMOHE010050837.1, on the reverse strand, counting down.
TATGCAGTCATTAGTTTAGTGTCCTATAGTTTGGTAAACATTATACAAAATTTCAATTTTAGGTTCTTCAATATTTCTTCATTCCATGGCTTTAATCTTTTTAGTCGAATATACAATCCTACCATTTAGATCATTTTCTTAACAAGTTAATAAATACCTCCGAGCATTAGCAAGATTAAACCTAATTGAGCTTTTAGAATTATCATGTTGCTCGTATTGAGAGTGATCTGCCAAATTATCTAGAAAATCTAACACTTCATCAAGTTCTTTTTCAAGGAATTATCTATTACATATTGTTTCTATAAATTGACAGGTTTTAGAAGCTAAGCCTTCATAAAAGAAACTAATGTAACGCTAGGCAAGAGTTCAACAAATCCTTAAAAAGTTCCTAACATTGAAAATAGACTTCTTTTACATTTTAGGAAAGATTTTGAATTTGTTCTTCAGAGCATTGGTTTTATGAGTTGAAAAAAATTTCTTCAAAAACCCAGTTTGCATTTCTTGCCATGTGCCAATTGATCTTGGTTTTAAAGAAGCGAGTCAAGTTTTAGATTTATCTTATGGAGAAAAAAGGAAAAGTTAAGCTTAACAACTTCATTTGAAACATTTGATTAGTGAAAGTAGCACAAACATCTTCAACCTCTCTAAGTTGTAAGTACGAACTCTCATATTCTAGACCATGAAAAGTTAGAAGCAAGTTAATCATGCCCGACTTAAATTTAAAACTATGAGCTTTAAAAGGAAAACTATACACGATGGAGTAGATTCACAAGGTGGTTGCAAGTAATCATGCATTGACCAAACAACAGGATTAATGATTCGTTGATTTACCATGTTATCATTATCAACACTTTCATCATCTACCATTTTGTTTAATTGTGACGATGCAACAGACAATATAGCTAATACAATAGGTCCTTGATTTTTCCTAACTAGACGACAAGAATTTAACGTACAAGACCAAACATGCTTGCAAAACTAAGATAATTACAAAAACGAAACAGAAACAAAAATTTAAGTCTACATGAACAATAATATGAATACTACCATGCAAATGACGTGAACGAAAATTATTTTGGCTTTTTTTGGCACTTGCAAAATAGAGAAAACGTAATAACAAAAATATTAACCGAAATATTAATAGGATCGGATAGTACAACCGTCCCTTCAAGATAAAAGAAAAATAAACAAGTGTTAAAAAGTTAAAAGTTAGAAGCTAAATGTTAGATTCGATAGTTAGAAAGTTAGAAGTAGTAAAAATATGAAAAGTTAGTTGTTAGAAAGTTAAAAAGAAAAATAAAGTACAAAAAAAATTGCATAAATATAAATATATATCTATATAATAGTAAGGTGGTTTATCCAACCAGATATATAATATACTAATATATTGTCCTTATATCAGTTTGTTTTTCGGCAACAGCGTCAAACACTTGTTCGACTCTAAAGTGTAAATCTGATAGAACTTCAAGTATAAAGTTGTACAATTAATAAAACTCGGTGAATTCGAGGTCGATCCTATAGGAAAAAGGTATTTTAAAGGTCCAATATATTTGTTATATTATTCTTAGCTGAAAATTTTGAGAATTAAAAATTTGATTTGCTATATTTACACATTTTTTTACTTTTTTCATTTTTAGATTTTTTGGTGATTTTTGAAATTTCAACAAGAAATATGACTTAAATTAGAACGGTAAATAGAACTTTAATAAGTATAAATTAACTTGAAAGAAACAAAAATTTTAATAAACACTGAGGATTAAAGGTTCAATTCTGAAAATTAAGTTAAATATGTTTTAGTTTTTCTAAAATTATTTATTAAAATGGTTTAAGTATACAATATGTCATTTGTTGCCTACAATAAATCAAGAGTTATTAAGCATTTAACATGTCAATTCATGTCTATAATGCATCAAAGATTTATTTTAATAGATATGCATACTTTCAAAATTAACTAACTAAAATTGCCAATAAAATTTACAATTAAGCATTTGCCATACAATTCCTTGTATACAAATAATCAAAATGTTTCTAAGCATTACCTATGCCAGTCTATAGCTATGATAAATTAAAACTTAATTTTCAAAAAGTTTTAGATAAATTAACACAAAAATCATAAGTTTTCTAAAAATGATTTTGTCATTATAACAACTTAAAAGACATTAAAAAACTAAAAGTATTTACCTTAATTTTGCTAGAATTTTCCCTTCTCTTCTCAACAAAAAGGAAATTTAAAAAGACACGTTGAAGGTAGAAACACATATTTTTTAAAAACTAGAAGTATTTTACAAAAAACATAAAACTAAAATTTAGAAGAAAACTAACCTAAGAAGAGAGAAAGCAGAGAATTACTCTAAATTATGGAGAATGGTGTGAATTACATTGAAGCGATGGGGGTATTTATAGTAGAGAGAAATCTACTATTTACAAGGTTTTTCTTTCAATTTTTATTTATTATTTTATTAGGATTTTTTTAGGTTGAAAATGAGTAGGATGTAAATTTGAGATTTTTTAGAATTTTTTGAATATTTTGTTGCCGACCATCATCTTTAATCAGATCAAAATCTGATTTTTATTTTTTCTTCTTTTTTCCTTTTCGGATTACTCTGGAGAGTCTGAATTAATCTCTATAATCTTGTGTAACGCTCTAAGGACCAGACGAGCAAGAACCGGAGGATGCACTGAATGTTGACGAATCTAGTGGCTAGAGAGAGCTATGGCTGAGCTGAAGAAACAGACCGTTGGATGGGTCTTATGTATGCAACTCGAACGGTCGCTAAAAAGCGCACATGTGTGGACGTAGCATTGGAATCGGCGAGGGGGAAGGGGCTTCGTGGACGGTTGACATGATCTGGCCGGTGGCGATCCTGCAGCTCTGAGCTTGCCATGTGTTAGATTTTTTATTTAATTTTATTTTTTTCAATTCTTGAGCATTTGAGGTTTGTTTTTGTCAGTTTTTGTGCCGTTTTGCTCCATTTTTCTTGCATATTTCAATTATTAATTATTTTGCAAACATAATTTTTTCAATAATTAAAAATATTAATTATATAGTAAAACACACAAAAATTACAAAAAAAAAAAGATAAAAACTTTTAAAATTAACAAACCTTAATAGATATACTATTTAAAACTTTGGATTATTTTTAGAAATTACTAGAAATATTATAAAACATATTTACAGATTCAAAACTTATTTACAAATATCCTAAGACTCAAAATAAAATCACACAATATTATTTTATAGTTTTAATTATTTTTAAACTAATTAATTATAAAACACACAGAGATGATTCTAAAAATTACTAAAAATATTATTAAACATAAAAATACACTAAAAACATATTTTTAAACATATTTTTACGCAAACACACTAAAATGCTAATTATCACACAAATACTATAATTAAGGGATTTAATGAGAAATGTTAATGTAAAATGATTTGATTTTAACCTTACAAAATGTGTATTTTTACAGTCTCGTCAAGGAAAATTAAACTTTTTTTTTTTGTTTTTCCTTTTGCCTTTTTGAAAAAAAAATAAAAAATTTAAGATGTTTTCAATAATTAGAGATTTTAGTGCTTTTTTTCGTGAATTTTCCGAGACCAATGATGAGAACCTTTGTTGGAAATTGTGCATTGCTTGTGAAAAAGTGTGAATATTGTCTAGTTTTGTACTTAATGCCTGAGTTTGTTTCCTTTCAATTGTGGTTTTTTCATATTGAGCACAATGTCTTAATTTCTGACTTGTGTGTATTTTTGGAAAATGTTTGAGTGATTATGTGATTTTCATCGATCTCGAGGCAAAATCCTAGAATTTGTTTGATTTCTTCTCAAGATGAAATCCTAGACCTCACCTTATTAAGGAAACGATTGAGGCCATCTTTGGACCACTTGAGCCTATTGGTGTCAACCTTAACAATTTCATGTTTACACTCTTATTCAACATTTTTTATCTACTCTGATTTAAAAAAAGTCTGTATATAGAGTTCTTCTTGATATTGTTCATTGATATCTCCTTATCACTAATGCATAACTCATTTTCTAATCCAAATGTAGATAGAGATATCAACGAACAATATTAACTTATTAAATGAGTTTCGTATTAAAAATAAAAAGAAATATATAAGCAAATCCTTCTTAAATGAAAGTACAGATAAAAAAACAAAGGAGTCAATTGAGAGTATGAACGTGAAAAAAAAAATTTAAGAGTCATAATATCTCATTTTTATCCTTACAGGTGACCCATATACGAATCAAGTAGGCTTAATGTCGTCTATTTGAACGAAAAATCAAAAATTTAGGAGACAAAATGAAAAGCTTTGAAATTTAGAAGAAAATAATTTTTAAAATTTAGGAGGGCAAAGTGATGAGTTTTAAAAGTTTGAAGGATAAAGTGGTGATTTTTAAAGGTTATGGGCTAAAGTGAGAGAGGCTTAAGGCTTAAGGGCCATCAATGTCATTAACCTAAAAATAAATTATGACACTTCAAAACTTAAGGTTTTATAAATGTAGAAAAAAAAGATGTGTTACTGGGTTAACAAGTACGTATTACTGCCTCTTAAGTTAACTACGTCATACCGCCCAAATGATATCTAGTATTTACTGATGATACTTGTCGTGCCGTCACTTGGTAATTATTGCAGTCACTATAAATATTTTTTAAATATTATAAAGAAGTCTAGGATGACATGTATTGTTTTAAATTTAAGTTATTAGCAGCAATGGCTCTTAAATATTAAGTTTTCTTTTATTTTTTACCCCTTTCAACTTTTAAAGCACCTCACGTTGCCTCATGAACTTCTAATTTTTCTTTCAAATAAATGAAATTAAGTCTACGTGATTCGTAAGTAAGAGCGTAAACATGCAAAGAAAAATTATAAGTGATAAAATCTCATTTTTACTTTTACAGGTGACTCATGTGCAAATCACATAGAATTAATTTCATTTATTTGAATAAAAAATCATAAGTTCGGAAACAAAATGAAGAGTTTTGAAAGTTCAGGAGGAAATATGGAAAAATTTAAAGTTCAGGGGCAACGTGCTTTGAAAATTACAGATAAAGTGATGATTTTTAAAGTTTGAGAGGCAACATGAGAGAGATCATAAAACTTAAGGATCATTCGTGTTAATAACTCTAAAGTTATGAATTATAAATGGAATACAATATGGGTGTTCGCAGGGGGTTTGGGCGGTTTTTTTCTCCAAATCTAACCAAATCAAAATAAATTTTATTTTTAAGCGGTTTGGACTTTTTGGTTTGGGCGGTTTGTGATTAAGAGCAAATATTGTTTAATATTTAACAAAATTATAAATGTCTAAAAGCTTACCCTTAAAAGTTTAATAGAAACTAAAAATCAAACTAAAAAGTCACAATAACACAAATTAAAGTTCACCAATAACAAAACTGAAAAAGCAAAAAAAATACAACCAAATGACGTAAGGCAACATAATTAAAGTTTTAACTTGAATTGAAACTTTTCCATTGGTATCAATAAACTTTTCATCCTACTAATATCCTTAATTGACACCATGGTAAGTTAGGCCGATGGCCGAAAGAGACGACGTGACAGTGATGGTATGATGAATAGGCCAGTGGCAGTGTAGAGAGAAGACGTTGGTCACTAGATTGGGGGAGGCTAGGGTTCCATTCTATGAGTTAGTCTTTGTTGTATATGTTGGTTCTTTTATTTGATTTTTTTTTTTAAGATGTTGAAGATGATTAATTAAGAGAAGTGGAATTATAAAATGTGAAAAGGTGCATCTTATATCGATAGAACTTCTTGTAATAACATATGAAAACATAAAAATAATAAAAATTCTTATAAAAAATATTTTAAAATAAAAATTATATAATACTTAGGTTTAGTGGGTGGAACCACCTAAAATATTTGTATAAAAAACCACCCAAATGATCTAAAATTAAAACAAAAACCACCGGTTTGGTTCAGTTTGGTTTAAATTGGACGGTTTGGACGAACTAACGGATTTTTTGAACACTCCTATAATACATAACCTTCCACTTAAATCCTGTCTAACTAGAGGGACTGTCACTAATTATTGTTGTGGATTGAATTATGCCACAAACTAAAAAACTCTTGCAATTTTTGCCTAAGTGGAGATAATAAAGTCCATGTAGGAGTTTGGTTATCTCTTCCTTCCTAGCTTTTGGCCTTAGATGCGCTTCATAGGAGATTATCGTCCAGCTGCTTGTCTCCCAACGCAGCAATCCCATTTCTCCCAAAATCACCGTCTACGCGGTTGGATAACGTGTTTTTAGAAGTTTTTTAATTTGCTATTATTATTATTTTTTTGAATTAGTGTTTTGAGAAGTTTGAAAATTGAGAAAGATCTAATAATTTTTTTATAGAATCAAGGTATATTTGGTATTATAAATTATAGTTTGATGATATAACATGACATTTTTTACGATTATTTTTTTAATAGCACAAACCAATTCAAACTTTATTTTTTTTGTAGATATGTGTAATGATGTATGAAATAAGGCGCAAAACAATTAGGCATTAATAATAGAGCATTTCTATTCATCCCTATAGGTTATAACCACGTTAATACTTTTAAAAAATGAGACCTAATTTAAAAAATATATTATATATTAAACTAGGCCTATAGTTTTATAAATAATAGGTTATGGCCTATACGGATAAAAAAAGGATTTTCTTAGTAACATCATTGATTGCTACAGCTGTGAAAATGTTCCGTTTTGCATTTGTTTTCTCTTCAAGTGCTAGAATCAAATCGTCTTCAAACATACCTTTAACTTTTGTAAGTTTTTTGAAAGATGAAAGGGATGGGGCAATGATCCTTGTTATAATTCGGCAAGTAGACCGTGAGGAGGTTGACGCTTGAGCACGAGACAGCCCCTTGGAAAGTTTGAACTTTTTGCCACTTGGATTCACATCCGCGAGGGCAAAGTCACGTGTTCTAAATGATTCACGTGGCCAGAAATGATGCATCTCACTGACTTACGGGCAATGAAGCCATAAGCCAAAAGAAATGGACAAGAAGGACCAAAAAAATATAAAAAGGGAATAAGAAAGGCGACGAAATTACTCTAGAGTGGCGATTTCCCTGAAGCCTTGAAGGGGCTAGTGATCTTGTATAAGATGACATTGGTGGGAAAAATTAACAAAAGAAAAATTATTTTTAGGGCTTAGTTTTTTGCCAAACGACCAAAATGTCACTGTAAAAATAAGAGAACACAAGATTAATAATGATAAACTGAACAAACATGAGTAGAGGATAGTGGGAAAATTAATCATATAGTTGATGGAGAAGTGGTTTGGAGCATGGAGACAAGTTGCCTCTAGATCGTTTGAAGGAAGGCTGTATTTGTGAGTAAGGCTTGTCAGGATCTACTCTAGAGCCAGATTTGGGTCGCCTCTAGACGAAAATTTTTGGTGCTTTTAGGAAAGTGCAAAAATATGAAGGCCTTTTAAGTGCGATCATAGTGATGAAGTTCCGATGAAGTTTTGAGGATTTCTAGGCCACCAAAATATTGTTAGACATAGTGCAATAAGGAACAAAATGTTGTAATATGTTTTTGGAGACATTTTTCAATAAAGAATTTATTTATTTTTCGTATACCAAATGTTGTCCTCTTTAGGTTCATTTCTGTTGAATGTATAATATGCAAATAAAAGTTTGAGACTGTCAGTCTAAACCTTTAAGAATTGTGCATATGATAGACAGATTATGCGGAAATATGAATCTTAAAGGTGATAGTCTAAATCATAAGATCTACAATTAAGGGAATAAAGTTAGGCCCTTTATTCATGCTAAGATTATTATGTTGTTTATATTCCTAACAAGAGATAGCTTGTCTTGGTCATTGGAGTGAGACTCTACGAGTAGAAACATTGATGTATTATCATAAGTGACGATGTGTTGGATCGGAACATAAAAATTGAATTGATTTGGTTAATAATTCTGTTTGTGCAAATTAATTTACTTTAGACAATCATATGTATTATGTCTTAATCCTAAAATGACTAATGAGCCAGTATTCTTAACTTATGTTTTTTGATTACCAAAAAGTGACATGTTGACTTTATGATGGTATGCACGTCGATACATTAAAGACATGACTCTTGATTAACGTAGACTCGTTATTCATAGATATGAAATCCATAGCTCTTTTTTGTAAAGTTAATGATATTCTCTTATATTCATTATCTTATAATTGAAAGACTGGAGCACTCAACTATTTAGAAACATAGGTGCAATTGAATGATATACTATCTATGGATAGTAAGTATTTCAATGGTATGATAACGAAACGTAAGATAAAAATAATCGAGAAGGTGAAGGGAAATTTATTCTTAAGTCGATTATGAATATCCTATGGGGACGTAACACATTATGATATGTCATAAACACTTAGCTTATTGAAGCTCCGTAATTTTATATTGTTTGAAATAGTATCTCTAAGCTTTTAGTAGAGTAGCGTTAGAGTTGATAATTATAAAATATGTGTCTAGGATATTGAATTTTATAATTATAGGAGCTTGAACTCTACATGTCCATCGGGTCTCCTTTGCTAGCTCATTATAAATCCTGTAATGATACGGCATGTTTTTTCTATATATTGGTGACTTATGTTAAATTATTAGATTGACTGAAATTCAATAAAATTGGATTTAATAATTTATGATAGTTTATCGATTGGATTAATTTTTTAAATTAATTCAAGATAAACATGTTGAATTATTTGGATAATATTTTAATTTCTATGAGATTATTTTAATATGACTGTTTTAATCAGATAACTTCTCTATTAGGTTACTTGAATTAAAAGTAAGGCTCTAGTTAAGATCCTTAGTTGGAATATAAGATATTCTCAAGGATAAAGATTATTATAAGTTTGGCAAGTTGGTAAGAAACTTATGCTTGCCGATGGAGTAAGTTCGGCACGCCGATCTCTCAGATCAGCTTGCCGATCGTGCGATAATCTGTATAAGCATTTTTGACACTTTTTCATAAAAAGTTGATCAAAACTCAAAATTTGAGACCTAATCTGATAAGGTTTAACCCCAAATTCGACCACTATAAATAGAGGGTGAGTTTTCTTAGTTATTTAGATAATTTAAGAAGTAAAGAGTGAGTACTCTAGTTTGAGAAACTCTAAAACTCTCTGATAGTTATTGTTTAACATCAAGAACCTTAGTTCTAGGTCTTCTCAAGTGGTTGGAAGGAGAGTCACTGGTGGAAAAGCTATACAACGTGTTACCTCCCACACTCTGATCATGGATAGAGAATAACAAAGAAGACCAATTGGTTAAGGCTCTACTGAGACATTCTTCTCTTCATAGATTGCTGCTGCTTTTCAATTCACTATAGAAGTTAGTAAGATCTATAATTAATCTATGTATTTAGCGTGTCAAACTTGTATTTTGAAAAATATTCTAATTTAAAATTTTTAAAATTCTGCTGCATACTCGTTTTTGCAACAAATATACTTTAGAGGTAAACTCAGGTTGCCATTAAAGGAGGATTTGGTATCAAGAATGCGCTTATTGTTTGGGTCTAAAACTGTAAATTCCATATAACCTCAAATATAAGGTTATCCAAGTAATATAACTTAGTGAATTTAAGGTCAATCCTATAGGAAAAAGGTATTACAAAGGTCCAATATATTAGTTATATTAGTTTTAGCTAAAAAATTTAAGGACTAAAGTTAATTATTTACAATTTATTTTCAATATTTACACTTTTTTTTTTACTTTTTCTCATTTTTAGATTTTTTTTTTTGTGATTTTTGAAACGTCAACAACAAGAAATATGACTTAAATTAAATTAGTAAGTGGAACTTTAATAATAAGCGCAAATTAACTTAGAAGAAACAACAATTTTAACAAACACTATGGATTGAAGGTTCTATTCTGGCGATTAACTTAAATATGTTTAAGGTTTTTTTAAAATTATTTATTAAAATGGTTTAAGTATTCAATATGTCATCTTTTTTCTATAATAAATCAAGAGCTACCAAGCATTTAATATGTCAATTCATGTCTATAATGCATCAAAAACTCATTTTTGACAAATGTGTATGATTTCAAAATTAACTAGCTAAAATTATTAACAAAATTTACAGTTAAGCATTTACTATGTCATTCCCTACCTACAAAATAATAAAAATGTTTCTAAGCATTACTCATATCAGCCTATGTTTACGATAAATCAAAACTTAATTTGCAAGAGTTTTAACTAAATTAATGAAAATAATAAGTTTTCTAAAAATTATTTTGACATTATAACAACTTAGAAAATATTGAAATACTAAAAATATTTACCTTAATTTTATCAGAATTTTTCCCTTTCTTCTCTGCAAAAAAGAAATTTAGAAAGACATATTGAAAGTAAAAACACACATAATTTTACTAAGCATAATTATTTTAAAACATAAACTAGGAATATTTTACAAAAACATAAAACTAGAAACTAAGAAAACTAAAATTAAACTTAAAACTATATTTTACAAGAAGAAAGAAATTTCTCATAAGGAGAAAGAGTGAAGAATACAAGCCATGGAGGGGGTATTTATACTAAAAAAAAATTACAATTACAAGTTTTTTTTTAACAATTTTATTTATTTTTTATTATTTTTATTATTTTATTAGGATATTTTTAGGTTGAATATGAGTAGGATTGCAATTTGGGAGATTTTAGATTTTTTTGAATAATTTGGCTGCCCATGTTAGATTCAAATATGATTTTTTTTTTATTTTTTCCTTTTCTTCACACGTGAAACAGTTCGAAGATGTGCTAATTTTACTTCAAGATCTAGTAAGCATTGGATGTGTAGACCATTCACGGATCTGGCAACTAGAGAGAGCCGAGGCTGACGAGCTGAAGGCAACCGTTAAGTGAGTTACAATATTCTGATAGAAAGGCTGTAGAAGATTTCGTGGGGGGCCTGGATACATGGACGGCTAGGATCATGTGGGCAGTTTGATTGAATGGACGAGAAGCTGCCACATGTCCTCTTTTAATTTTTAATTTTCTTTTTTTGATTTCTTAAGCATATGAGGTCCCTTTTGCCCTTTTTTTGCTATTTTGCTCCATTTTCCCTCCAGATTTTAAATCTAACAATAAATAATAAAAACAAAATTAATTATTTTACAAAAATAATTTTTAGAATGATTGACAATATTTATTTTACAATAAAACACACAAAACAAGCTAAAAATAAATAAAAAATTTTAAAATTAACAAACCTTAATAGATATACTATTTAAAACTCGAGAATATTTTTAGAAATTACTGAGACTAAAAATAAATCACACAACATTATTTTTACAGTTTTGATCATTTTCAAACTAATTAAATGTTAAATACACAAAAATGATTCTAAAGATTACTAAAAATACTATTAAACATAAAAACACATTAAAAACATATTTTTAAATATATTTTCACACAGAGATACTAAAATACTAATTAACACACAAATACTATAATTAAGAGATTTAGTGAGAAATGTAAATACAAAATGATTGATTTTAGCTATAAGAAATGTGTACTTTTACAGTCTCCTTACACCCCTAACCAATTTATTGTTAGTCCTGAGCAATTAAAGCAAAACAAAAAAAAAGAAGATAAAAATAGACCAAATGTTTGCTTCCTCAAAAGCTTATGGCTACTTGCAGTACGTCCTTAAGGGTTGTTTCATAATCATGGCTTAAAATAAACACGCAAATATTATTCAAGTTTATGGTTCATTTCAAGAATATGTCTTATATTTAAGATGGATGTCCTATGTATGTGTTATTCTATCCTTAATCATTGCATACAAACGAGATAAATTTACACTAATATAAGCTAATTTATTTTAACAAAATCTTACAAGTTTGTTTTTCATTTATCCCTCTACTGATGTAGAATAACAATAAATTAAGGACCATTATGACTTTATTCGCCTTGTAATCTAAGGCTAAGGTAAAAAGGTAAAATGAAGGATAAATTTGAATCTTGATTCACCTATAAGACACTTGCATTATTCTTGGATATTTGAAATGTACAAATTATTTTCCTAGTAACAAACCCAGACTTAAAGTAAGCTTTCATTTGTCATCCAATTTTTATTCTTTTTTTCCTTCTCTTTTTTTTTTAATTTTTTTAATTTTTTTTTGAATTTACAGACATACATAATAAACAAACTTGCTTTCATAACCCTTTCCAATCTCTCATAACATTAGCATAACCTAAAATATATCTAAATCAATCATTTGCCTCATGAGTGAAAGGTTAAAAAAAGGATATGGAATTATTAAAAAAGCTAAGCTAAAAATTTGTGGGTGATAAAGAAAATATAATATTAAGTACAACAGGGTAACTAAAGATATCAAATGTATGCATGTATGATTGAAAGGCTCAAATAATCTAAAGATGGCCTAAATTATGTCTTTAACTTAGTATTATCTAAGATTTTGCCTTGAGAGGGATTCAAACAAATTGAAAGATTTTATAAAAATAAACCAGATTATATTAACATAAATAGTCTCAAAATTAGTATAACAAATCAAAGTTTAAGATTAAGTGCTCAAATTTTACAAAAAATAAATCTAAATATGAGGCTAACTCAAGAAACTAACATAAGCTTAAACAATATCAAAATCTTATAACAAGCCATGATATAACCATGTTTCTTCATCGAACAAGAGGCACTTTAAAATAAAAACAATGAAAATAAAATTTACGAAACATTTTTTAGGTTTTTAAATTTTTTTGATTTTTAAGATTTTTCAATGTTTAGTTTTTTTTTTTTAAGATGCGGATGCTGATAAACTCAACAGAATGAAATACATTACAAACATGATTAGGACATGTCTCAAGAGTGCTAAAGACTCCATAATTCAGTTATCCTACACATGCATTCATGCATGCATACAACATGGAGAATATAGGCATAAATGAAAATATATGAAAGATTACATTCTCGAACCAAAATGAGGAGCATTTTAAGACTAACTCATTCACTCAGCCATCCTGACACTAACACAAGAATCTTAATAGTTTTACAAACAGTCCACCATTTTTTCAAATTTTTCTCATTTTTTTACGCTTGGTTTTAGAACAAGTCCCATTTTAGACACACAAAAACAAACTCAAACTTGAAAATTTTGACACAAACCCTCTCCTCCAACCTAAATTGAACATTGTCCTTAATGTTTAACAAGATCAAGTAGAAAGAGTAACAATATATATATATATATATATATGAGAGTAGTTATTCAAAACACACAAAGAAAAATAAACATAAACAAACATATTATAGGAAAAATTTGAAATCAAATTCTGGGTGATTAAATAAAATCTTTCAAATTCCACTATTTTACCAAATCAAATTTTCTAACAATTTTGTCGAATCACTGTTATCCCAAACTAGATCCACCGTCGCTTCACTTGTATGTCGCCATCACCGTAGAAGATCGTGCCATCAAATATAGGATCTCCATATCTGATGTCGATTGACTAACAATAAGTCATTGCAAAAGATCGCCATCTTTAATGCAACTCCGTCGTAGCCAAGCATGAGCTTAGTCGTGATATCTAGCAGCCAAATGAGAGAGAGGCAGGGGGCGGGTAATGGCAGGAACTAAATGTGAGAAAGAGAAGAAAATAAATGAGGATTTTTTTCTTTTTGAAAGATATCAAAATTTATGGTAAATCAAAATTTATGGCATACAACTTTTCCAATTTTACAATTTGTAGTGTAAATAATTTGATTAGTTTAAGAGATAGCATATTGTGTAATTTTCTTTTTAAACAATATCAAAAACCATATATAAATGGGGCTTGAGTTTGTTTATTTTGTTTTTTTTTTTTGTTGATAACTCTATAAAATAGTTATTTTATCATTTTTTAGACATATTTTGGGTTTTTTGCATTTTAAATTTAATTTACCCCATTAATTTTTTTTTTCATTTGTGTAAGTAAATTTTGGTAAAAAGAGCGCGTTTGACAATTATGAACTAATTTGGGATCAAAAAGACAAAAAAATAAAAATTCAAACAGCTCCAAACCTCCACCATGTGCAACAAGACACATGTCCGAGTGCAAATTGGATCGCCGAATCACTCTCATCAGCGTGTCAACATGTGAGTAGTCTCTAAAAGTTGCACGTCTATAGAGTGGGACTAGCGTCTAGCCAAATGTTGCATCGTCATGTGTCTACATCAACGCCCTACCCAAAGCCCTCGATCAGTTGCGTGATGCCCCAGAGAAATTTATGTGGACGTGCTGCTTTGCTCAATGCCGCTTCACCGCACTAGCCAACTCAAATGCTTCACCCTGTCTTTGGTCACCACATATCCTAGCCGCGTATGAGTCCTAATGGCTTTTCCTTTCTTTCTGCGGCCTTTTATTCAGATGGGGAAAATAAAAAGGCAATCGTCTTTGGAAACCCTCGATCAGCTACGTGATGCCTTAGAGAAATTAAGTGCACGTGTTGCTCCGTCCAACGCCGCTTCACCATGGCATAGTTCATAGGGTCGAAATTCTCTATTGAATTTTTGATGGCGCTAAGTTTCACACTCAGCCAGCCAATTCTCACGCACTGAGAATCAAAGAAAACACAAACACACTAACGTACGGGAAAGTCTTCCCAACCTTTTATTATCTCGCATAAAAGGAAATACAACACTCGTTGCTGGGATCACACACTCAGAAAACCGTGTCCTCAGCCTTGGCCACCAATGGCTATAAATAAACAAAAATGGGCAACACGTGTTGGCTGACAGCCCCAGCAACTAGGCCTCACAATTCTGATGGGACACGTGTGTTGGGTCTCAATTAGCCACTTGGGGAAAAAGGAGCACAGGTCCAAGTAACCACTGGTAACTACTCACACACGCACAACAGTGGTGCACGCTTGACTCACAATCGTGCACCACACTAATCAGATACCGCTTGGCCACCTGTTGTCTTGCCATGTGCATCAAGGCCTGGTCTCTCCAAGTAGCGTGTCATGTCCTGGTCTATCCGAGACACGTGCCTCAACTTCCCGATCATGTGCATCAACTAACTCTGAGTGACCCACGTGTGTGCATGCCTACTCCCATGCACGTTGCCACCCTTTGCATGCTGGTCCTTATGCCCATGCCATGCAAAACCCTTCTGCTACCAAGTTAAAATGCAACCATGCCTTACTCTAGACTTGGCTGCTCACAGCCTGCGCACACTCGTGCACACAAGCCCGCATTAAACTATTGGGTGCTTACAAACCCACCCCCACTGGATGGAGCCGACATCCTCGTCGGGAGGTTCTCAAGGTATGCCTTCACCAGTTCTTCAAATTGCCATAGAGTAACATCCCTTTCGCATGTTGCATCTGCCTCACTACTGCCAACCCCATCGCACAAGATAATCAGTCCATCGATTTCTCCTGCTCTCACCTTGGGTCTGATGGTCAAGAATCTGTTAGACATGTATGCCCTAAGGAGTAAAAATGTAATGAGTTTTTGAAGAAATTTTTATCAATAAAGAATTCGTTTATTATTTATATACCAAATCTTGTCCTCTTTACTTTCATATTTGTTGAATGTATGATAAGCAAATAATAGTCTGAGACTGTCGGTCTAAACCTTTAAGAATTGGGCATATGATGGATAGATTATGTGGAAGACACGATTCTTAAGGTGACGATCTAAAACATAAGATCTACGATCAATGGAATAAAGTTGGGCGCTTTATTCATGTAAAGATTGCTATGTTGTCTATATTCCTATTGGGGGATGGTTTGTCTTGAACATCGGAGGTGGACTCCGTGAATAGAAACATTGGCACGTTGTCATAGGTGACGATGTGCTGGATCAAGACATAAAGTGAATTGATTTGGGTTAATAATTCTGTCTTGGCAAATCGATTCACTTTAGACAATCATTTGTATTGTATCTTAATCCTGAGATGACTAGTGGGCCCGTTGTCTTGACTTGTGTCTTTTGATGTTCCAAAGGGTG